>JAVCKT010004638.1:0-13754 GCA_032273925.1 Rhynchotus rufescens
CGTGCCCACCCCCCCTGCAAGAAAAAAGAAATCAAACATGCATACTTCAAATGGTCACAATAAAGAAAGAGAGCATTTCTGAGACTGACCACTTTAGTGCATTCACATTATTTTTCATTTTTCAATGATCATTTTTAGTCTTCCATTCTTAGTCAAGCACAAATGCAGTGCGAACAATGAGATCTTAGGCAACCAGTCAAAAATCTATCAAAAATATAATAACAACCCAAACAAACAATGCCTAATAAAAATGAGGTCAGATTCAACTGGACAGATTCAGTCTGGTTACACCAGCATTAAATTTGGATTTAAGCTAAAACAACTAAGTCATAATTAGTTCAGTGCTTTTTAAAGTCTTTTGGAAAACACTCTTACATGAAAAATTATCTTGTATGTGACAGCTTAGGTGCAGGCTTTATTTACTAGAAGAGAAAAACATATAGGACCTGAACTACTGTTCTGTAGGCCAGGACTTCTACCTGCACAAAGATCAATAACATTTTTTTTTCTTCTATATAAAAATAGGTGAATCTAACTGGGCAGGTCAGATGTTGAGGGGGGCAGCAAAACGCCCCCCTGTGTATAGTACAATTTGTTTGATTATACGATTTGTTACGTCCAAGCCATTTAGAACTTTATGGACAATGTCAACAACAAAAAAAAAATGCCTTCATACAAATTTTAAAAAAGGTTTGTTTTGCATATTTGTATTAACAAACTATTAAATACACCTGGTTGCAAGAAACTAGAAGTTCATCTACATGGACTAATTCTTCCTACCCAACATTTCTCCTAGGGAAGAAGAGATCTCATAAACAGTCTACAGATGAAATTGTGTTTCTCTGTCTCTGTAGCACTTGTAATCAAGCTTCCAGTCCTTCCTGTTTTGAAGACAGTAATTTGATGCAGCTGTGCTGTTGGCACAGCACCATGATGTAAATCTGAGCTTGCCTGGTTACTTTGGCCCTTAGCTATAACTGAGCACTTCTGATCAAGGTTCAACTGCCAGGCTTTTCAGAGGAAAAATCTCCCCAAATTTCCTGTTGCTATTTCCCTTGCTGACCCAACAAAGAGCCTGCTCCTCTCATAACGAGATTAATAGGGCAAGTTTAGTGTGGATGCCAAAACCAAAATATTATTGTCAAATATTTACTGTGTGCAAGGTATGTAACAGACGAGATGTGACTTACGTAATATTAGTCTGGATTCTTGTTAATAAAAACTCATGGAAGGAAACAAAATATATTATAGAGGTACTTCACAGCACTGTATTTACACATATATCTGCACTAGTTATGAACCTAATAAGATATCACTGATGACAGGAAGAGGTGTCAAGAAGTGAGAGTGGAGCCCAGCATTACTAAAAGCATCTCCAGATAACCCCTTTGCTCCTTCTTCCCCATGGCCATAGCTCATAACTGTAAGAGCTGGAGAAGGCACTAGCTAAGTGACAGAGAGAGAAAAGGTAGCATTAAATGGGATTTGGAGGAAAGAAAAAATAATTCAAGAACTGTGTTTTCTGGGTCCTGCAATGCAGCACTCCTGTTTCCAGCATTCCTGACTTTAGTATAAGGAGCACTTAGTCATCAAAATGAAAATTTCTTTCTGAAGTGGGAAATGTAGTTTTAAAATCCATTTCAGGTACACTCATATTGTTTAAATTTTGGGGTACAATTTCAACATTATGACCTTGTTTTTAATTGTTTAGGCCAAAATTCAAATTCACAGAGTTAAAACGTGTTTATCCTTGATTTTTGAAAGCCATATCTAATGCACAGAGTTAAAGCATAAACTCTCCAAAAATCTGTGGTCAGTAATGAAATAAAGCTGAGGTTCATTGTCATTTCTCACTGATGAAATCACTTAATTTGTCCATTTGTGACCCTAACATTCATTGATGTTATTACAGTTGAGCTTTTCACGAATTTGCAAAGCTCTAGCAGAATAGGGATCATATATGTTCAGCCCTGTGGGCTGCAATGTCTCCTTTTAGGCACTCACCTTTACCACGAACACCTTCTCAAGTGTCCTCACTCCATGAGACGACAAGCATCTTTTTGCTCAGATTGACAGGCTCCGCTCAGAGATCTGGCCCAGGCATTTTAGGAAGGCAGTTCCCTACTGCTGTCTAGCTAACCACTTCCAGAGGGGCTGGCATAACACAGGCCACAGCATCACTTTTCTGGCAAAGCAGCAGAACTTTCAGCTTTTGAGTGGTCAAATGCTTTTTTGACTGCAGTGGCAGTGGAAATTCACCTTCCTTCTCTTCCTTTCTTTAATTTCTCTGTGGTTTCTATTTATTTATTTTTATGCGAGATTACGCAACTTTGGGCAATACCTCCCTAGTTATGTCACTGCTGTTAATGTTAGGAAGGCTGCCGTTAATTTTTTCCCTCTGTTGTGCATTCTTGCCTGCCTCTGAGATGAGGTGAAGGTTTTTTCTTGAACCCAGCTCTGGTGCTGCTCAGCGTCACATGAGCCACTCCAGCACTCTACTGTAGCATTTCAGTGGGGCCTATTCACATCAAGCAGCCGCTCCATCAGCCAGCTTCATGCCTCTCAAACATCTCTTGCCGAGCCAAAATTATACTTGTGGATCAATTCAGCTCCCACTGAGTTTGATGGAATGTTTTCCATTGATTTCTAATGAGAGTTGGATGACAAACATTTCTGCACAGAAGGCTTGTCACCAGCCTAGGGGGAGGAGAAACCATCATGCAGCAGCAGCTTCCCCTCTTCACGCAGTGCTCCAAACCTTGCAAAAATAAGTGACAAGGTGGTCTGCACAACAAAGGGGGTTCTCTGGTTCAATGATTTTAATATTGGTAGTATTGTTCCCCCAACCTTATGAGAGCGGTTATTCAGTATCATAACATTTAAAATAATTATACCTTCGAAATACTTCATTTGAAGTTGAAATGACTTTCTTTCATGAACTGTTTCTAATTATTGTACTTCAAGTGACAAATTAAATGTCATTTGAAGCAATTAGACCAAATGCTCAAAAAAAATTATACATAGGTATGTCAATTAATATAATTAAGTCAAAAGTTGCTTTTCATTGCTGATTCAGCTTTTCCATTACAGATTTGAAAATTCTCATGAGGTGAAAGCAAAACTTAAACAAACCTATAGCAAACCTGTATAGTATTTATTTTTATTCACTTATCAGACAAGTTTGGGAAGGCATTAGCAATCCTATATGAAAGAAAATAAAGGAATAATAGAGTTTTATTTTTCAGAAGTTGTTTCTTTTTTACTATTTAACTACAATAATTGTGCTTGTCAAAGCACTGTGCAGGAACTCATTGTTCCTGAGCCTCCACTCTTGCTTTGTAGAAAAAGCAAACAAATATATTCTAAAGGGATTTATATGTTAGTTTTAGTTTCACAATGGGTGTAATGTAGCCTTCAAGTGAGGCAACAGAATAGTAGCTTACTCCTGTCTGAATAGCCTCTAAACCACTGCTAACCTTTCGCAAACCACTTGTTTAGCCAGAATTTGGGGCAGAGTAGATTTTTCCTTGTTAAGACATGGTGATGATGGCAGATATCTTTGGTGTGTCCTGCTTATGTTAGAAAAAGGCAAAGCCGTCTGCCTGTGAGCACAAGCGCATTGCTGTTTCTTTTTTCCTTGCTCCAAGACCCCAATCCTCTAGACACAAAGGCAGTGGAGATATTTTATGCAGTGGTCCATATAGGCTTGCATATCACATTGGTAGGGCAGAAACTGGCCTGCTTTTTGGATCGGGTGGGAAGGGTACACACGTATGTTATTGCACAATTTGGAACCAGGACTGCTGTGCTCCTTGGTGGCTGCTCAAGGTACTTATGGCTGACAAATGGTGCAAAAGTGTGAGGAAAAAAAGCCATGATAAAGCATTGAAAGTACATGAGTTGCCAGCAAGGAAATGCAAGAGAGTTAACAAGTCCTTCTTGGTCACCTGGGGAACTGTGCTGCAAGTGCTGTGCAGGGCACAAGCCTCTGACAACCACACTAAAGGTCTTTGCTTGCACATGCAGTTCTCTTCCTGTGGTCCTTTTACATCATGATCAATTAACAAGATAAAACCAACAGTAATGACACTGTAAACAGCCCTGTCAGCTTTTAGATTCTGCCATGATTTCTAAGGTTTTTCTACACTGTAATGCAACCACGATCCAAAAAAAGCCTATCTACAGCTCTTAGAAAAAGGTAACAGTAATGCACAGTAACAAAGCTAAGTGGAGAGAATATAAGCCACAGACAGAGTCTAGAGTTCTTGAAAGGTGCTGAAATTACAGCACCTGAGATAGGTGGCATTTGTTTATCCACAGATCAAATACCATGTGTTTTGCCTACTCCTCTTGCAGGTTAGTTTCTGTGATCAAAAATAAAAATAATCTAAAAGGAGTATGTATTTTCCTCTTATTTTCTTATGAAAACATTATTCCCTCATCCTCCTTGACTTGTATGTCATAGCTCAATGTGGGATACAGGTGCTGAGATACCACAATAATGATGGCCATGGTATAAATATCCAGATAGATAAATACACACAATGTGGAACCTGGAAGCAAAATGAAAGTTTCAGAAAACTAACAGTGCAAGAAGCTGTGAAGGACCTGAGATTAATTTCTGTGACAAATACAAGATTGGTAGGCAGTGTTTCATATTGCCACAGTTGTGATTAAACACATTTTTCTAAATGTGCACGGCACAAAAGATTCCTTTAAGTCTGAAATGAGAGATCTGTGTCTCTTTAAAGGCTTAGGAAGAAATGTGCATGTGTTTGGCTTTTCTGGACACTTGGCTGTTTTTACAGTTGGTTTGGAAGTGTGAGAAGGAAGGAGGACAAAACACTCTTTTTCAAAGAACCCGTTCAATGAAGAATGGTAAAACTTAGTGACTGCAGGATACGCTGAATAATACTTGGCTAGCCAAGGCATTCAGGCAGCAAGGAATGGAATATGACACTTATGTTTATTTTAACAAAATATCATTAAAAGTAATAAAATGTCGGAGAAAACAGAGCCAAGTTTTAACCAGGAAAGAGATAATCCTTAATAAAATAGTTCAGGGAAAAAAAAAAAAAAAAGAAAAAAAAGAAAAAAAAAAAAGCACTGATATGCAAATTAGCATACTTTCATTAACAAACAACTAGGATGAAGATTTTATAATTAGTCCTTTGAGAGTAATAGGATGTGCATTTATCTCTTGGACCCATATTCTCCTTGTGATTTGTCACTATTACTTAGAGTGAAAAAGAAATCACCAAGCAAAAAGATAAGTACAGAAAACAACATTCCTAGTTAGTATTACTAGTTAGTTCCACCCCTAAAAAAAATAAATAAATTTAAAAAGACTCTAACTAGTATTTATTCATTAAAATCTAAAAATCAGTAAGGATTAGAATTTTTAAAAGGTATTTTGACAAGTATTTGTCTCTAAATACTTCATCTTAGTCCTGTGGAATGTTGCTTTACTTTTGTAATGCAGTGAGAAAATACTTAGAAGGGGCATTTGGGAATCCATGAATTTAGCCCTGATCTTCATTTGGGTTTATAATACCCAAATGAAGACAAGTACTGAAAACAGCAACAGGAAAGTGTTGGGATTCATGATACTGCACTCGTCACTTGACAGTCTACAGAGACTTCAAATGCTTCTCTCCTTATAATGAAGTGTCTTTTTATTATTGTGCTCTTGTTTCAGTGCCAACTCATTGGCAAATCGTGTGCCTGGAATTTACATATGTAACTTTTCTGCATTTTTTTAGCTGACAAAACACCGATTTGGTTGATATGAACTTGAATACTTCACCTCTAAAAGTGAGCAAATAGGAAGCTGAGGCATGGCTTTGCTAAGTTATGTACTCAGTGATGCTGATGTAGGAAAAAAAAAGATAAATAACATAGTTTAAAAAAAAATAATTAGATTAATCTTGCTAACTGACATTTTTCCAATAACTTAAGAGTACTAGAACATGCCTGAGCATTCACAGTCTTTTCCCTCTGACACAGACTTTAGCATTAGACAGTGACTGGCCTGACCCCCTCATTCTTAAGGGAGGTTCAGGGTTTTAGACAATATCTTCATGTAATTAGAGACTGTATAGATGTGATATCAGAAAGATCTAGCAAGCCAATCTGAGTGCAATAGCAATAAAGCAGCCCAATTTTCTTTAGTTCTCTTGCTAGCGAAGGTATTCACACTTAGACAGTTCTCAACTGAATTTATTCATCCAGGCTGACCTTTTGAAGTACTTATGCTACACCAAGCTCTCTCTGCAGCTCTGTGCCTGAGCAAAAGCAGCCTGGCTTCCCAGGTTGGTGAAACCTGGGAAAATGGGAAAGAAGCCCTTTACTTTGGATGAGAATTGGTTTCTCTGCTATGCTAAAATTTTTTCTGCTTCCTAACCAGTTAAATGTAGTATTTATAAAACAGCTAAATTATTTATGTATGAAATTAATTATAAAGATGATTGGGACTGGGCAGGATGTCTGACACCATGTATTCATCTGCAAATAGATTCTCTTTGTCACAATATTTAGAGATGTTTTATCAAATTAGAATGTTGCTCTCCTTTGTTGTGATGTCAATAGACTGTCATTCTCCCATCTTCTGACTAATAATACCTGTGAATTATGGATTAAAAGGAATTATAAACATTTAATTAAGCCTAGAAATAGTCCTACATGACTAGACAAATTACCTCACCTCTTTCTATGAGTTAACCAGCTATGAGTAGATAAAATGAAGGAGTGACTTGTCCCGAGTAACATGAAACTGGGGACACGAAACTGACTGCCAAGCACATATACTATGTCAAATTCTGTCCTCAGTCTTGTCAACTGGAATGAAATTTCAGGAAAATATTTCACAAGTAATATGCAAGTTTTGTAAAAAAAAAAAATGTATTTGATAAATGAAATGCCTCATGCAAAATATTAGGTCATTAACTAAATAAAATCCTTAATGAAAAGTTTGACAAGCATATCTCATGAATATACTGTACAAACTGAATAACTATGAAAGGAATTTTTAGTCATTTCGCCTTAGAAATCCTTGTTTTTTTATCAAATAAATCAAAAATATAACATACATGGATATCAGAACTACATTAAAGTCTCATAACTGGAACTTTCTGGCTTAAGATAAGCTTAAATATGCTACTAAAACTCTTCCTCCTGATGATGTTAGTGCACACACATTTCTTCCTGAGAAAATGATTCTGAGTATGTTTATATCCCTGTCAAACTGGGAGATCTGTCAAAATGCAAGAAGAGTATTTCAGTGTTCTCATTGCACCAACATAGACTGATGGTGCGTGTAAATATGTGATATTCTGTCCTACCCTTACTACCCATCCCAGTGCTGTTTTATTGGGAATTTCAATGACTGAGGTATAAAGAGAAGGGTACAATGAAATTCTGATGGACCATTACCTATAGCACTATTAACGATTACTTGAACAAAGAAGAACTATCAGTAACAGTAGACTTCCCTTGTACCTATTTTAAATTTTAAATATATTTTCATCCTCATAGCAAACAATTTTTGTATTAAAATTAGAATTCATTTAATACCATCAAATCATCATAATAAAAGAACCAAAAAGGTATGTAAATGCAAAATCTCTTCTCAACCTTAAAAAATAATCTATTGTCTTAGCTTTTCTGAAATTCTGATTTATTCCAATTCTCTACATCCCAATGAATTTTTCAGATAACAATTTGAATAGACTATTTCTCAAGAGTCTATGAAACTATTTATCATTTTATTCCAATAACTAGCTTTGGCAGTTTACCAGTCCAGAGCCTTACACAATTTTTCATTTGTAAAATTCTCTTAATTATTTTTTTTTTGGTATGTTGTCAGCTATGAAGCTGACATTTCTTCCGTATTTGATATTATGTATTTGTTCTGCTATGTTTTAAGTGGCAATTTTATCCTGTCTTTTGCTTCTTTGTCCCTTAAGTCTACTTGTGCACACAGACTCAGCCAGTTTCAAAACATAAAACATCTGCAATAAAGGTAATCAAACAAACAGGGAGAATGATTTTGACTGAATACGGACTTGAAGAGAGAAAGGAAGAAAGTAGAAGCACGCAGAAGTTCAGCATAAAACAACCCACCTCATGACCTAATCAAAAGCAACTGAGGAGAGGAGAGGAGAGGAGAGGAGAGGAGAGGAGAGGAGAGGAGAGGAGAGGAGAGGAGAGGAGAGGAGAGGAAAAGGGGCATTAAATTAGTTACTATTTAGTGACAAATATTTTTTAAACATCATCTAAAAATAAGAACCAAATATAATGTGGATAAGTTTAAAATAGAGGAAACACAACAAGTTTAAAGTAGAAAAAATAAAGCACAATAGTGTTTTAGAAGAAAAGGATGGATGATGGAGAGAAAACTACAGCAGTCCCTCTGGAGGGAAGAAAAAAAAAAAAAAGCATAATTAGAGCAGTAAAAATCTTACTGTCAGCCTGGAGGAGAAGAGTGCAGGTAAGTTCAAAAGAACAGGTGAAATCACTGCTTCCCACTTCGTGGCTTGTGCTAAATGTGCTGACTGCAATATCTTCCACCCACGGTATTTTAATCCACCCACATTTTTTTAATACCCATGGTATTAAAAAAAAAAAAAAAAAAAAAGGCTTGAGGCTAAGGGGAACAAATGATTACGTTGTCATAGCACACATTACTTCTATGACAGTGTTGCCATGAGCTAGTGACAACTATCATGAAGAGTTCATAGATAGATAGATAGATAGATAGATAGATAGATAGATAGATAGAGTTTTTAGATAGTTCTTTTAAGGTCAGCAGGTCCTAATGAGCCACTGGGAAGAACTTCAGCCTGGTTTTGGGTCAGTCTCTGAGATATTGACCATTATCTTTCAGGGAGGAGAGGAGACAAAGAAAGTCCCAGGGGGTTGAAGAAAGACACTTGTCTTTAAAAAACTGATTCTGGTAGCTCTAAGGAATTATAGAACTGGCTAACTTCAATGCCTTGAGGATTTTAGAACAAATTATTTGAGACAATTTGCAAGTAACCTAGAAAGTAACAACAAGATAAAAACAATCAGTGTAGGTATAACAAGAGCAGGTCATACAAGCAGATCTTATTTATGATATTGTTACTGGCCTAACTGTTATGATGGAAGCCATGGGTTGGATAAACCTCAAATTAAGTAGGGTTTGATATTGTATTGTGTGGATTCTCCATAGGAAAGCTAAAGAATTATTTCCTAAGGATGGCCAGGAAAAAACTGAGAGGATGAAAGTATTCAGATGAAAAATAAAAAATAAAAAAATAAATTTGCACTTTGAAATTCTGTTGAAAAGCACAAAGAATCCGTAGTTAGGGCCTTGTAGTGTTAGTAGAATAGCAGAAAGATCTAAGACTTGCAACAGATCACAAACTAAACATGAGTCAGTACAATGTCATTCCAAAAAAAAAAAACAACAACAAAAAAGGTGAATCCCCTCCTTGAATGTGTTAAGAGAAATATTGAATGTCAGACATGACAGAACAGCTCTATTTGAAGTCAGGGATGCAGCAGCTGAAATAGCACATCCAACATTGGTCAGACTTTCATAAATATATGAAAGTTGAAATTGGAGAGCTCTGAAAGAATAGCAGCAAACACAAAGCTGTATTTGGAAACATGACACATGAGGCAAAGTTAAAGGAAGATAGTGCTGAACCTAGAGGAGAAATGTCTGATCTGTAAATATGGCAGGAGATTTCAAACATGCCAAGGGAGCTAGCAAGGAAAGAGTGTTCCCTCATTTTGCATGGTCTTAAAAGAGAGTTGAGGATAAATGTTGAGGACAGATTAAAGAATTAGAAGAATTTAAAGATTAAAGAAATATACCCAGAGGGGGGGAAATACATTTCTTGTTAGGTGAAATGGAGGTCCTGGCAAAGTAGATCTGTGGAGTCTCCACTACTGGAGACAGATCTGTCAAAAGTAATCTCTGTTGTCTTGCTGTCTTGTATCCTCCTGCCTCAATGTGGCAAAATGAACTACTTTATTGATTGATTGATTGATTGGAAATAGAACTGACCAGAGACAGATATGTGGAGTGCACTGCGCTCCAGGGTCTTGAATCCTTGATTATTATTATAGACTGATTGGAAATATGGAAATGGAAATATGGAAATACGGAAAAAAAGCTCTCTGTTCTTCCCTTCTGCTTTGTGGGGCTATTCCTGCTCCTGCTACCTGAGAAAACATCTGTAACTTCCTCATAAGCAAGGAAATGATGGTTAGATGAGTGGACAGTGAGGTCAACAAGAATTGACTGAATGGCAGGACTGGCTGAATGGCAGGGTTGTGATCAGTGGTAGAGAGTCTGGTTGGAGGCCTGTAGCTAGTGGTGCCCTTCAGTGGTCAGTATTTGGTCCAACCCTGTTCAATTTATTTGTCAGTGACCTGGCTGTACCAAAGATCAAATGATGCATCAGGGATCAAATTCACCCTCAGCAAGTTTGATGATGTCACAAAACTGTGAGAAGTGGTTGATACATTTCATGATGCTCAAGAAAGGCAAGTGCAAGGTCCTGCATCTGAGGAGGAACAACTCCATGCACCAGTACAGTTGCATGGCTGAATTGCTGGAGAGCAGCTCTGTAGAAAAGGACCTGGGAGTCCTGGTGGACCAGTTAACCATGAGCCAGTGATGTGCCTTTGTGGCCAAGAAAGCCAATGATATCGGAAGAGCACTGTCAGCAGATAAAGTGAGGTGATCCTCCCCCTCTATTCAGCTCTAGTGAGACCACACTTGGAGTTCTGTCTCCATTTTGGTCTTCCCAAAGCAAAAGAGACATGAAGCTACTGGAGAGAGTCCAGTGTGGAACTACAAAGATGATCAGCAGACTGGAGCATTTCTCATGAAGAGAGACAGAGAGCTGAGCCTGTTCAGCCTAGAGAAGAGAAGACTGAGAGAATATATTATTATCATGTACAAATATCTTAAGGAAAGCTGTCAAGAGGATGGGACCAGACTCCTTTCAATGGTGCCCAGCAAAAGGACAATAGGCAATAGCCACAAATTGAAACACAGGAAGTTCTGGCCAAATATAAAGAAAAACTTCTTGACTGTGAGGGTGACAGAGCACTGGAACAGGTTGACAAGAGAGGTTGTAGAGTCTTCATCTTTGGAGATATTTCAAAACTGCTTGGACAAGGTCCTGGACAACCTTCAAGAAACCCTGTTTGAGCAGGGAGATTGGATTAGGTGATCTCCTGCAGTCCCTTCCAACCTCAACCATCCTATGAACCTGTGAAGCTTTCTCTTCATGATTGTTGTCTTGAATTCCCCAGTCTGGGAGTAGCCTTTCAGCCTAGATTTCTATTATTGATACGATAATCATACAATACAACTGTATGATAATTCTACTTTTACTCCAAATTAACTGCAGCTGTACTATTACCTCAGTTATTGAAAAAACGTCCCACATCTTGCCCATCCTTATCTTACTGCATATGCCTGACTATTTGAGTGTTGGGGAGGAAATCAGAGGAATTGTGGGTATTATTCTATTTTACCTCAGAAGAAAGAGTGCCACATATAGAGTTATAAGTATTTCCTGCTAGAAGACAAAAGTTTCCTTAGGAAGCCTTCTCTTTAGTCTATGACCCTGCTTAGTCTGAGATTTTGCATTTCTTCCTATGAAAGAAAAAAATAGTAGTCTCTAATTGAAACTTCTCTGCAGAACATATGCAGTGTCACTGGTCTGAGAAAGGCTGAAACACTTGCACACATCCTTGAGACACATTTATTGACACCTTCTCTATTCATTATTTACATTCACACATTAGCATGAATAAACGGAGTGTGACTGCAAACTTGCAAGGATATTTGTGTATGTTTTCCATTTTGTGCTTTATACTTTTGCAGAAGCATCCTTTCTTCAGCTGTACTAACATTAAGCTTTTATATCTATATGTATATTTGTCCAGCTTTTCTTCTTCCTGTCTGACTGTTATTTTAGTTTATTAATAATTCAGGCCTTTCAGAATGCCTTGTCCTGCATAAATCCCTCCTCTTTTGTTTGAGGATGATAAATTAAGCTATTTAAAGAATGACTCATTACAAGTATATATCCTGTTGGTGCCACCACCCTCCTACACATAATAATTATTTAAGTTTGCAGTGTGACGCACAGTCAGCACTTTCAAAGGGGGGTATCTGCGCCTGCTGTTGCAGTGCCTGAATACCTTACTGACACTGGTTACCCATGGCAACTAAAACGATCTATTGGTGATGACAGTGGCTTGTTGTTCTGTTTGATAGTTTGGGTGTATTTCTTCCTGTTTCAATTTCAAGACGAATCTATAGATTTAAAATTTCATTAAAAATAAAATAAGAATAATAAAAAACAAAACAGAAGAGCAGTGAGCAAGATTCCAGTCTTGATACCTGTGAAAATATGGAGCAACAGGAATATAACTTTGCAGATTTTACCACTATAACAAATCCTCCTATGTCTAAGCTAAAGAAATTAAATCATTCTACCTTGTCTAAAAGGGCATCCTTGTACTGCGTATTAATAAGTACACACCTGGAAGTTTTGACAAGAGTACGAAAATAGGAGAATATACCATGACAGCTACTTAGTGAATATCCATTATTTGCATACCTTTATGATTTTGTATTGTTATTAAAATATTTTAAGCAAGATGTCCCAAATATAGTGAGGATAGTCACTTACATATAAACTATTTGTACCAACTTATTCGAGTATAATGCACAATTTGATTAGTAAGCTAATGAACATTTTCCCTGCTACAAGCAGTTGGCAATTGGCAAGTATTTTTAATTGGCAATGCTAAACCAAAAATATTTTGAATTGTTCAATCAAATTCAGTGTAACCATGATGTCTTTTGGCAGCTTTTTACACTGTAGCACACTTATGACCAGAATCTCTCTCTCTCTCTCTCTCTCCCTCTCTCAGCTGTCAGATATCCAATAATGGGGGAAAAAAAGAAGTTTAAATACTTCTGGATGCCCTCCTTTTGCCTTGTAAACTAACAGTACGAGAGTGACAACACAGCAGAACCCTGTCTTTCTGAGGAAGCTTCCAACTGCTCCTCCATGCCAGACGCCCACCATGCCAGGGAAGAACCCTCCATTTTTCTTCATCTCGGAGGTTCCTGATAATGGTGACAAGACATGTCACCATTCTTCTTCTCCTTGGCTGACCTAATGTCTTTTCTCAGGGGGAGCATAAACATTCAGGAGTTTTAGGTGTATCTGCCCTCATCTGGCAGTCCTACTGCCAACCTGCTGATCCAGCCTGAGGACATTTGTGTATCTTGTGAGAGGAAAAAGGGTCCTCTCACAGCCTCCCCCTACATAACAGCCAACCTTATATTTTGGGAATCAAATGGATTTGATTATAGGATCCATTAGAAAAGAAATATAGGCTTGGGTATTACTGATTTGAATATAAGATACATTTGCCTGATTAATGACTGTAAAGCCTAGGAAGAAACTTTTAAGGATTTTATTTTTCATTTTATTGGCAGTACCTCCTTCAAAGCAAGAATATAAATCCTGATGTCCTTAAGCTCATACATTGTAGTAAAGAAAAAGGGAGTTAGTCCAACTGTGATCTAAATAAGGCCCTCAAAATTTGGCCTGATGGCAGAGAAGTTGCCTTTTGTGGATTGTGGTTAGGGTTGCGGGTTGTGATTAGGGTTTTTTATTTTCTAGCTAAGCTCACTAAGCTTTCCCATAGTCCAAACAGCCTTAGTCCTG
>JAVCKT010004640.1:0-10944 GCA_032273925.1 Rhynchotus rufescens
AAACAGCTGTATAGTTGTATAATGTTTTGAGAGAGAATGAAATGGTTTATATATAAAAGACTTTTTTTTTTTTTTTTGCAAAATAAAACAAAGTGCCTAATGTGTGTGTGTGTGCGCTCTGTGGCTCCTGAGAGGGAAGGGTCTCTGGTTTCACATTATGAGCTGGAAATCTCTGCAATATTAAGCTAAGACCGTGTGCTCTCCATGGCAGGGGCTGTCTCTTTGGAAAGCACCTAGCACTTTTGCTTCCTGCCCTGATGAAAATAATGAATGCGGAGTGATGAGCACTACTTTGTGGTGCTTTTCTGCCATCAAAACATTAAGAGAAGTATGTGGTAAGTGTGGAAGCGATTGCAGTAGAGCATCCCCAGGAGTGCGGTAGTGAGTGAAAGGTGCTGGCGTGGTGCACGAGGAGGAGCACAGAGACCCCCGCCTGCCACGCAGATAGAAGCTGTTGCACCCAACTGCACGGTGGCCAGCAGAATTTCCTCCAGCCCCAAAACATTTCTGTGCCATGTCCTGTAAAACCAAAAGCCTCCTGTTGAAGCAGAGCGCGGAGCTCTCCCCCGCATCGTCTCCCTCTGAGCATTCGTCTCTCCGAAGAGAGAAGTTCGGTTCAATTTAAAAACTCGAGCTAATGTGTCCTCTCAGATCTGGGCTTGCATTTGTGCCCTTGCTCTTTCCTTCAAGCTTAAAGAGAACAGTCACACAGAGCTTTTTTATTTTTTTTTCATTTAACCAAATTACAACCAATAAACATTTCATTTTGAATTTCATTTGCTTTCTCAACTTGCTAAGTTTTGAAAAATAACTGCCAATTCATTCAAAATTTCCTCTAAAAAATCTAAATTCTGACTCCTCAATCAGTTCTTAAATTTTTCAGTTCCTTTGCCATAATCAGTTTCCCCTCAGCTGATTTTTCTTTGTTGGTTATCCTCTTCTATACACATGAAACTGGTTCCACACATCACCTGCTCACTCCTTTTAGAAAATACCTAAGATAGCATTAATAAATGCAACAAGAGTCCTAGTTAATTACCAAGAAACTTTGCCTCCCTCTGACATAACTGTGTACAACCGCAAATATGAGGGAGGTGTTTTGGAGAATATGAAGCAGTCATTCCTACAAGCATTACCGCAGCATTAGCCCCCTTTTAGATCCAGCAATTAGAAAAAGTGCGGCATTCCCTTGGAGTGTTTCTGTTAGCAGGGATAATTGGCGATAAAATCAGTAACCGTTTCCACGCTGCTGCTCTAAGAGAGGTTGCCAGAGCTTGTTTTCCAGCATGTGGGATAGAGCAGCGAGCAGTGTTGTGCCAGGTCTCACAATGGGAAAGCCTCTTTCACTCAGCCTGAAGGATTCACGTTGGGTCTCTTGGTGGGTTTAGTAGCTGCTTCTGGTCTTGTAGAGTGAATCTTCTCTCTCCCTATTTTTTGTGTCAAGTTCATAGATGAAGCCAGTTCTAGTTTCTGGATTTCTCGTGCTTTTAGACCACGAGAAGCCCTTGATTGCACAGTGTGGCCTCCTGCGTTGCCTCATACTTGTTTTAGATCTTTCTGTTGCTCAGCTACTTGGTTGCGTAAACCCCCTTAATGGCACCTTCATTTGAATCCTGAACGAAAGGCCATAATTAGACCCATCTATTTCAGCAACATGTAACCTAATATAAACAGAAACATACACAGTAGACCTGTGTACATTATAAAACTGAGGGTAGAGAAGCTTTCTTTACTGGCAACTGCAATAACTGGTATTAATGCAAGAGCCCAACATCACGGCTTATCTTAAAATCTGCAAGAAAAAGTAGTGTCACCATAGCTGGCACATAGTTCATCTAAAGCACTTAGTGCAAAATTCCCCAGGATATTGAGGCAACTGTCAAATTCTGCACTCGAATTCTCACTTAGTGCTCAAATTATCATTCCGCATGAAGAGGGAAACTCCAGTTGATGAACTCGCTTTTCCAGGGACCGCGTGAACACATTGTTGTCCTCCTTCCTGGGCGCCAAGTTTCTTCCTGTGGTTTTTATGCAAGCTTGAGGCCAGCTCCTCCATAATTGCCCCTATGCCCACATGGGGACCTTGGGGCCTTCATTAACAGGGATTCTTGCAAAGATCCTTGGTTTAATCTGTTCTGTAAGGTGCCGCGAGGCTCCGACGTGCCGTGTAACTGCAATAATGGAGTTTTGCTGTTGACCTTCATAGAACAGAGCCTAGCTCAAGGACTGACTGTTATTCAAAAGAATGTGGTGAATTACTCATATGCTGAATAATGTATCCTGGCACTTGGAGTGTGCTAAGACCGAGGGAATTTATTGGCCACTGTAAGTAGCAGAAGCAGCAGCCCAATGGGGATGCTTTTAATAAAGAGACTTGCCTAGTTTGTGTTTGCTTATCCCTCGTCTTCATCACCACTATCGATTAGGTGTTGTCATCTGATGTGTTCCTAGCACCACAAGTGTCTGTTGTTTGGGATACGCGTTTTGAGCTGGAGCACCAGAGAGGTTTACTGAAGACTAGGCATGAAAATCTACAAAGTCCTGTCCATGGGAATAGTGTTCTCAAGGATTTTCTGATCTTGTTATTATGTTTTTTTGAAAATAACTAGTCTTTATATATGAGTACATATGGAAATATATATGAAATGTTTGTGTGCTTGTCCATTTGCACATTCAGTTCATGTCTAAATCCTTGATCGTTGCTTTGGAGAACACTTTATCACAGTAACTTCCTCAGGTTAGTGGAGGAGTGGAGCAGGGAAGAAAAAATTGAATGGACCTATGTTTTCCAATGGACCACAATTTTCCAAATCACTGGGGAAATTTTAAGTTTTTTTTTTCCCTGCTATGTGTACTGGAGAAAAATGTAATGCTGAAATTCTGTTTCCAAGGAGTTCCTGCTGCCCATCAGCATGAGGCTCCCTTCTAAGCCCTGCGCCATGGTGCAGCTCTAGCTATAAGTGGTCATTGCTGTCACCAAAGTGCAGAGGAGGGGTTGGAGGAAGAAGCAGGGCAATGACCAGGGGCCTGAGTTAAACAACCTGGAAGCACAACAGTCTGCCAGTGCTTCCAACAAATGCCTCTCCATTTCTGTTTTCACTTATGTGTTTTTCCTTTCCGACCAGGACCATGAAAAGCTCGTGGAAGAGTGACACAGTCTCACATGAACCTGGAGAGAAACCTCCTCCTTGCTGCTCATTTCCTTTGTGGCCTGAACAACAGCAGCGCTGCTTGTTTGCTCTCTGCCAGGCTCCCTGCGTGGTGCTGTATAACCAGGGCACATTTCCTTTTTTATGTACGTACAGTGCTTGTGTCAACATACAGGGCACGCTACCGCTGTGTGCACAGCAGCGTTCGCACCCAGTGCGCTCTTTCCCGCTCTTTTCTTTTCCTCTCCGAGAAGGGACGAGCGCCTTTTCGTTCCCATGGGACTGAGCAAAGGCATGTGATGCCAAGGGGGATTCTCTGACTTCTGAGGCAGCAACTCAAAAATGTTCAGCTATTTGGTATGCAGTCATGGGGTTTTCAGAGCTGCTTTTTGTGCTGGCCTTCTTGTTTTCCTGCCTCACTCTATTTTCCTATAGTAGAGTTAGTTCAATGGTTTCAGCTATAGGAAGCTTTAGGAAAATGTGGTTTGCCTCTCTCTCAAGAACTGAGGAGTTTTGGAGAATTGGCTGATTTGCCATCTTTTCTGCTTGGGAAATCAAAGTCTAAAGTCTCTTCTAAATAATATCCCCAAAGGCCATTTCTCTTCCCAGCCTCAGTTGTTGTTTCTGTTTATACTTGCTTTGTTTAGCTGGCTATTGTTATTGTGGTTTGTCATTATTTCCAACCCAATGGGGTGGATCACTAGACCAAGAAAAGGACATAGGCACCCTCAGAGGGACCTGAATCCCAGTCTGCAGGTCAGTACCCTAACAGTGAGGTTGCAGAGTTGTGTTCTCCTCGCCCCTCTCTCTGCAGTGCCACAAGTCCTGTGCTCTCCACTCATCAGTGGCCTCACTTCAGGAGGGGGAAAAGCAGAGCCAGGTCTCCTTGCTGCCTCTCTTGCCTCGCTTCAAGGAGGAAAAGCAAAGCAGGGGCCTCCACGCTGCCCCTCTTGCCTCGCTTCAAGAGGGGGAAAAGCAAAGCTGGGGCCTCCTCGCTACTGCTCTGAAGAGCCCACGGCCTGGCCCTTCACCTGGGAAGATGGAGATGGTTTATTGAGGCTTGTTGAGGCTGCAGGGGCCGGTGCCATGTTTCCCTTCACGTGTTCTCTGTGTTTTACCTCATGACTCTCACCTAGAGGAGGGCCACCATGGCCAGCCCTGCTTCCAGATGGAGGCTTGGTAAAGGAAAGAGTAGTGTTCGGGGAGAGCCTAATGCAGCAGGGACAGTGCTTATGCCAATAAGACCCTCACAGTCTTTAGGCAGGGAAATACCTAATTTCTGGATCCTGAGGCGGGGAGTACCTAATTTCTGGGTCCTGAGCACGTATCATGCGACCCAGGTCCATACCAGCCTCAAGACTGAGATTCAGCCGCATATATCGGGAAGCACAGCTTTGGGACCTTAAGGAATTTTAAACTCTCTGATTTATCAGCATATAGAGTTTAACCTGCAGGGTTAAACATTAGCAACACACAGGTTTTCTGGGCTATATGGTTACATTTCCCTCCCGCCCCCAGGTGTTATTAGCTCCTTTTGGGGGGGTCCATGGTGATGTTTTGCTGCAGTGAGAACGGGCCATTTGACTCTTTTTTCTCCCTCACATGTCGGAGGGAGGTTTAAGAAACCTGCTCCTGCGGATGGTGCTGGCACTGGAGCCAGCCTGGAAGTCTGGCGGGAATTGGTGGGAATTGGTGGGTGACTCTAGGCACCTTGTCCCCCTCAGGGCCTTCCTAAGCTGCCTGCTGTGACTCAGTGAAATCTGGTTTAATTTGAAAAACTGCTGAGTTTAAGCATGACACAAAAGAAGACGTGAAGTCTGAGTATATTGCTCTCAGGGACCTTTTACAACTAATTTCTGAATTTCCATCTTTTTTAATCCATAGTGTCTCCTGGGGCTAGGGCCGTATTTGATCTTTAAGAAGAGGCTTATTTGCCAGATTTGTTCAAATGTACAGCAGTCTCCTAAGAAAAGAGCTGGTAAGAAAAGGCAAGGGCAATGTTTAAAGTGCAATATGCTTGAACTTGAAATCAGTTTGGCTTGTTTTTTGTCCTCACAGTTCTCAGCTAAACAATGAAATGGTGGCAGTCATCTTATACAAATATTTGCATGCTATTGCTGATTTTACCTGTGGCTTCCCCCTCTACCCATCCCCTAAATTAATAAATCGTTGTTATCCTAACGCCACATTTAGTTTTTCTCCTGTGCTGTTATCAAACTAGAACTAAGAATCCTTCCTTCTTTGAAGACTCTTAGACAAATGGATAAGCCAGGCTAAATGTCCCCAGGGGAAAACTTACTTCATTTCTGAAACATTAACAACAGCAATCAAATGAAATGTGAGTATTTTCAGAGTACATACTGTGCCTTAGGACATTTAAGCTAATTTTTTGAATAAAGGAACTTTTCAGTAACCTTAAAGAAGCATACCCTGAAAAGACAGAGCTCTGAGTATCAGCTATTTCTGGCATGTACCATCTGCAGAAAAATTAAGCTCAGGGGACCCACATATTCCTTTTTTGTCTTCTTTATAAGATTATTTTGTGTATTTATGTTATTCAGCCTGCAGATGAATGTTCTTTAATTTGCTCGGGATGAGTATTGCTGTTTTGCCATGGCCCCTTAGAGGCACCTCGTGCTGTTTCTTCTCATCGCTACTCACTTGGTCTGTGGTGGGGAACAGCAGTGCTCAGGGCACTTGCTGAAGCCTGTGGAGCTACAAGGGTGATGACCCTATCACCAGCCTTCAGCTTGTTTCCATCCTGCAAATATTGCCTGCCACCACTACCATGACATGCGTGGGCTGGTGCACCTTAGCATACCTGGGGAAGCAGCTGGGGCTGCAGTATTTACTGATACAAACTGAATTTGCTTTATGCTATTTGTGTAACTGTGGGTTTGCGTGGTTTGGCCTCTGCCTGGATGCACACCTGATTTAATTCATTTTCCAGAGCTCAGTGTAGCTGCAGAAAGCTCATACCTACTGCTTCCCAGATTTGGAGGGTCTTAAAGGCACCAAGGCATTAGAAAGGGGGACAAATGCTATTTCCCCTGAGTGCTCTGTCTTTGATATCAAGCATAAACCCTTGAAAATAGACCCTTACCACTTAATGGAAACAAATTAATCTTGGAGCCAGGGCAACGCATAAAATGAGTCTGAAGGCAAATATATGATCAGGGAGTCATGTAGTCAGCCTCTTCCTTGCAATGGCATAGTTGTGTGAGCATTAACTCTCAAAGGCCATAGCTATGTCTGTAGTGGTAAATTAAGCATGATTGGAATGGTTCTCTGGTGCTGGAGCTGATGGTGAGGGAAAGGGACCCATCTGAATGATCCGTCTCTCCTGCCCTCCATGCCCAGCATGCAGACTGCCTATTGAGAGCGTCCCCAGCCCATGCCAGCTTCTGGACCGTGTTTGGGAATTGTTTGGGAGAGTTGGCAGAGCCACCGCTGTGCCAAGCACTGTGCTAACAATTAAACACTGTAGACAATTGCCTGCCAGTGCCTGGGAACGCTCCCCGGCATTCTTTAATTGACCAGTATGGACAGAGCTTTGGAGTTCAGACTTTAGCAGATTCAGCTCAGCTTCCCCCCAACTTTAAAAGGAAAGAAACAAACAAATAGAAAAATGATATTCAGGGGAGCAGTCCTGCTGCATGTGGTCCTTCTTAGAGCCTGAGAAATATGCAAGGACACAGGCTCTATTGATTTGCTTCAAATGACTCTGCATTGACAATAGAATAAAGACAAAAAGCAGAAATGACCCAGAAAATTGTCTTACTATTAAGAAAAAGGAGAATGCATTTTGTTTTATTTATTTTATTTTACTCTATTTATTTTACTCTATTTCAGTGAAGGACAAAGCTTCCTTCCAGAGAAGGAAGAAGTCTAGATGGGGAACTAAACTAGGAGTCTCTTCAGGGAGCTGTGCAGAAAATGGAGGAGAAAATGTGAGGGAATGTTCCTTTTTTAAAAAAAAAGAAAAAAAAAAAGAGAGAGAAAGAGACAAAAGAAGAGGTCTAATCCCTTTGAAGCCTGTAGTTTTATGAGAGCTTTGTCCTTGGGAGCTGTGCGCCAAAGATGACTAGAGCCGCTTCGGGCTTTGCAAAATTACTACAAACATAAGGTGAGTGGCTTTATCATAAAATTGGAGTGGCCATTAAAACTTCAAAGGAGACGTATGACCTGAATTTTACCTGTCACAGTCTGGAGAATTTATTATAGGAAGATTTGATTCTTTTCTTTAGTTAACAACCTGATACTCACGTGAGGTCATGGGCCTGATTATAGTTTTCATTGGTGGTATGACAGATTAGATGTTAATATTTGATTGCTGATGACCGTGGCAATCCATAAACCATTGCACAGGTGAGAGTTAAAAGAAAAAATGAAAAAGAAGGTTCTTATAGAAATCAGAGAGAGATTTTGCATATCTGAATGTGGCCATTGTGATAGCTTTCCATTGACTAATATCTGAAAAGGTTGAGGAATTCAAGACAAAACATCTGAGGGGATGCTGAGGGCTATATTGTCTAGGGGCACCCTCCAGTATCACCGTTGCCCGATTGCTGGACAAATCTGGAAATAAAAATACCCAAAGAACGGACATGTACAAAATGGTGGGGAAAGACACTATGATAAAGCGTGTTTCCCTGACTATGTCTGTGTGTCTGTGTGTTCTTCTCATCCTTGGTCCTTTCTCTTTACTCTGCTGGTTGACTCCTCCTAAACTCTTCCCCAAAATACATGTCTTCCTATGACTTCCCTTTTTATCTTCCAGTGATTTCTGATATTTCACTGTCTGTTTCTTTCCCAAGAAGTGCTTGCAATGAACTATTTCAAGGAGAAACTGCTGCATCTGAGACCTTTGGCATCCGAGTCTGTTTGCCTTGCATCTTAGCAGGCAAATAATTACAGCTTCTCAGTGAACATACTTGCCTACAGCTGTATTTGTAAATAACCAGAATCATTTTACTAACATTTGCATGAGACTGAGATGCTTACTGTTTTCAGAGAACATGACAGTAATATTTTAACAGAAATAAACTCAGGTCCTCCATAAAACAGTTATCTGCATGTTCCAAAGTCAGTTAAGTAATGTATTATGCAGTATTTTAGCCGAGAAAATAAGAGCACTGTGAAGCAATTTGAATCAAAGACACAACATGCTTAGTTAGCTGAGACTAGAGGCAAACGCTAATCTTTACAGCTCTGTGTATATAACTTCATAGATCTAGATTCAGATTCAAAGTTGAGATTTAATGAACTTCAGGTGCCTAATCTCTAATAATGGCAGTGGTAGCCAGCTTTTGCACAACAGCCTTGCTGATAGATAGAATACCTTCCCAGGGACAGGGATGTTCATGAAACCTTTCAGATTAGACCTCCATTGAAGTCATCACCTCTGTGCCATCCCTAGTTCCCTTGCCCACACAGGACAAGGTAGTGTACAAGACTCTTTGGAAAGGACGATTTTTATGAAGGGAAAACTGGACTTGCACCAGCTAATTAATTCAGAAGCCAGTAACTTCTGTTATGTTGAAGAAAAGTAGAAAGTTATGTTGAAGAAAAGTAGAAAGTACTCAGCAAAACTGAGTAAAAGTTTGAAAATCTGATGGATGTATGAGGTCCTGCCCCATAGATGTCTTGATCTCAAGTACAAAACTAAGATGTCTGCAGACAGGTTTGTGACAAGACTGGCTCAAACTTCTTACAACATCATAATTAAACTTGAAGATACGGTTACCATCTTTGAAAGCAGAAAACAAACAAACAAACAAAAAACCCAAACAATAGCAATATAGAAGTGTAAATCTGTTTTCCTAGCTAAAAGCCAGACCCTCTCCACGACATTCTCTCCTCCATCCTGAATTGCCCAAGAACTGCAAGTTCTCCTGGCCTTTGACCAAGATCTCTCAGTCTAGACCTGATCTAGATATCTCCTTACCTCCACAGCCACTTGGAAACCCACCGACTTGTCCTGTCTTGTTATCTCCCAGTTCTAACTCCATATTATATTGATCATTCATGGCATGTCCTTTTCTCTTTCCTTTCATCTCCCACCTTGTGTTGTGGTCAGCAGCACTAAGCCCAGAGTGCCTGAGTGTATGGTAGGATGTCTGTCCTAATGGAGGTGTCTCGTTCCACCTTGGTATCCTTTTATTTTCCAAGACAGTGAAAAATAAACTCAACCTTTTCTTCCTCCATTCCTCCATTGCACTCCTTTGGCTTCCTTGTACAACTACCCCAATCCCCTCTGATAAGAAAAACTCAGGATTAAATTGTTTCACCAACAGCTAACAAGCCACAGCAAAACTGTCCTGGCTGCTTGGAGACCAGCCAAGGGGCAACTTAGTGGATCATGTGTCATGGGTACTTATAGAAATGAAATGTCACAGTACTCAAATAGAGAAGGAAGATTTTGGTCTCAGGCCACAGAGTGTAAAAAGACTTTATTGGAATCTTTGCTAGTTGAAACTGATCATAAACTACTTATTGCCACTGCTAAAAGGGGCCTGGCAAGCATCTTACTGGGAAACTTTTTTTTTTCAGTTACAAATATATGAACTGCAAACTGAGAATCAGTCTGAGTAAGACTCGTGAAAGCAGATAAACTGTCTGGAGCACCTGGGAAAAAATGCACTGGAAGAAAGTCCAGGGCTAGATTATTTACATGGCAATTTTATTGAAAATCGTCTCTGAAACAAAATATGGAGTGTAACAACTGCTATGTATAAGGATGTAATACCACGAAAAGGAGTGCTGACTTTCAGCATAACATTTCTGAGAAATTTTATTTCCAGCTTCTATTATCAATATAAAAAGATGCTCTAATAAGGATTAGGGTTTTTTTTTCTAAGTATCCAGGAGAATGAGACCTGAAGTATTGTAGAAGAGAACTGTGTTTTTAAGAATAAATTGAAAAGCACGAAAACATCTAAGAAGAGTGTCATAGACCAGGTTCAAAAGAACAGAGAAATCCATAAAACCTTGACCTGTGTTTTTGATACATAACTAGTAAGTGAGAAGCTCCATATTAGGTATTTCAGGTTAGGCCTAGAAACAAGACAGACTCCACAACACAAATAATCATAAATATATTTAAACTGGGTGAAAAAGTGTTCATAATTCTTAGACCGCTATTCTCACCTCTCTGAGAAAGTGCTCCTAGCAAGCACCAAACCTAAGCATGTTGAATGTATTTTTGTGGTATATCCTAATGTCCGAATGTGTGCCACGAGCAAGGCAAGGAATAAACCAGCAGCTAACAACTGTAAAAACTAAGTGCCAGTTGTATCCATCTTCTCTTCTGACATCCATCTCCTCATACAGCCAGTCCCAGCCCTCTCCCAGGACTATCTCACTAACAGAGGTTGCATAGTTGCAATCCCTTGTCCCTGTCAGATCCCAGTCTGCCCCAATGCCTAGTCCATAATTTTTCTTTTTGGCTACTCCATGTCCAGTTTGCCCCTTACTTCCCTAAACTGTGTCACTCCCAGTGCACTTTCCCAAGATTTTGATTTGAAAGCCCTCTATTTCACTGTCTTTTCTTAGACTCTCCAGTTTTCCTTTATTCCCAAACTGTTTGTTAGGTTTATCTCCATTAGCAAAGTCCTTCTGGTTTCTAATCCACCTTAGGTCATTTGGTTGCTGACTTCTTTCTCAAGCTCCTTATCTAGATCGTATGCCTGTGTTTACACCATTGGATGCACGTGTGCTTTCACTTGTTCCCAGCGATAGGACGAGGGGTAATGGGCACAAGCTGGAGCACAGGAAGTTCCGTCTCCAGGTGAGG
>JAVCKT010004641.1:14238-24555 GCA_032273925.1 Rhynchotus rufescens
AAGTTACAATACATATCTTTCTCTGGGAAGCATAAAATATTTACTATACTTTAATATGTTGCTGATATTAAGTTATTCCATCAAAACCACGACTCATGAAGGGGTTTTACAGATTTCATAAGAAAATACCAGCATAAATCTTCAGTCTCTATATAGTTAGCTAAAACTACCAATGGACCTTGCCCACTTCGTTCAGACTTTGTTTCTCAGGGCAAAAAGGCAAAGGGATCGTCTTCAGGGAGAAGACAATCCTTTTCCATGCTCCAACACCGATGCTCTGGCTGCCAGCTCGGCCGTAACCTCATCAACTCAACTAGTGTCTCGCTAACTCCACCACAAGCATCACCTGTTTTCTCAGTTACATCAACCCAGACTGACTTCCAGGGAATTACAGCAAAGCAAATAGGAGAATTCGGCCCTTCTGCATGACTTCAGTGTGCACACACAGTGTTTCAACTTTTCTGGTCACTGCTCAAGTATGTTATTTCACACCAGGATGACAGCAGCACCGACGGAGGACAAAGCCTGAGTTGCCTACCACGTTAACCTACCAACACCACATTAGGAATGGGATATTTTTCACACTTGCATCCCTAGGAATTTGCAAGCAGAGCCATTCATGCTTCATTTTCAACACGCTTTTGCTATGCTGAAAACAGCTCTTTGCCAACCATAACTAAAATACTCTTTTGCTTAGATATAAGTGCTCATGTTTGTCTTCAAAACCAACAATTCATAGCATAAATCTCTTACACTGTCAATGCAGTGGCTATTGACTGCCACTTACTATTCGCAAGCAAGTAATACAGACTATGCTACACAAATTTGGAATTGCTTCAACTATATGTACTGAAAATGGCCACTTCCTTCTTTAATGCCATTTTATGCCTGAAAGTAATATTTTACTTTGTAAAATTATCAACCTAAAATATTCTCTGTGAAAGCATAACAGTCGGAGACATAGAAATTTCATGTAATTATAGAGGTTATATTGTGGAAAGCCTAGTATTGCATTTTATTGTATGATTCAGTGGCTTTAATATTAAAGTTGGGAAACAACATTCCTTTCAAATATTTGTGTTTTCATGAATGTTTCAAAAGCAAATGGAACTTTTCATTTCTGTTGCTGATTGTGTTGACCTAAAGGCTACTACATAATCAATACCACTGAACATTCTTTTAAATTTATTACTTGCACTTTAAGCTACTTTAATAACTAGGAGAGACTGCTGGAGAAGCAACATTTTCAGTTTAAGGTCATATAAGCCTGGTATAATTCCTCCCACCATCCCAAAAAGAGGAGATAAGGCAAGGTCTAAATCGGTCCTATCCATTTTATCCGGTAAGAGTTTTTCTGAATGCCACGTAACAAAGGTTCAGAATCTCAAATATTATTGATTCAGATTCCTTCTCCTCTTCACCATTTTATAGAGACTCAAACCCCATCCTGACATCTAATGACACCCCTGCCATAGAGCAAACGCCTCTGCTCTGTCATGCAGCCGAAGTGGATGTGAGCCTTGGTCAGGCTAAGCAGTTCTGTTCAGAGATGCACATTTTCTTCCAAAGCACAAAATAGAAAGAAAATACAAATTAGTTAACTTGGACTAAGAAGATGGGACAAGGCACATGGTTCGTAGCCGCAGCACTCGTTTAAACTACATTCTGACTAACCAGGTAGTTACAAGGACAGGCCCATCTCAAGTGGGTCTAATTCTCTTAAGGAAAACCTTCCCTAAGCTGCCTAACCTTCTGAGAAACCTTAACATGATTCACCACAATTGTAATTTAAGATAGAATAGGAGGAAATAAATTTTGCCATTAGCTTCAAATGCATGTGTTGCTGCATACAATCACGCTCTGCCCTAGAACTAGGCTTTCAAGATCCATTCTATATAAAAATCAGTTTTTCCTTCCTGCTTTCCAGTCATGAACATTAACAGGGCAGAACCTAACTACTACTTCTGGGAAGTAGGAAAAAAAAACAAAAAACAGGGAGTTGGAAGCGCCCTTTGACTGACATGGTTAAATGAGCACTGCTTCAGTGCACAGACCTCAGTTATTTTGATAACAAGAAAGGACCATAACAAAAATACTACATTCATCTTTGTCAGATATAGAAGATCTTTACCAAGTTGATCAGGCCTTAAGTGGTTAGCAGCAAGACAAGAAATGCAATAAACAAGTACAGATTGAGGGATTGTTCACAAGGACGAGGATCAATCCCTTCAGCTGCATGAATGATCAAACCGTATCCTCAGGCTTTGCAAGACAACTTACCAAAATAATTGTTTCAGCGTGAACTAGTCTATTCAACAATAGCAGGGGACAACATAGGAATTCCATTACAGGATGCTTACAATATTGGGTTATAATTCAAATTTTAAACATTAAAAAAAAAAAAGCTCTGAGAAGGGCCTGAAGTGACTCTATTCTATTTAACTTGTGTATATTAAACCTCCAATATCTAAAAAGAGCTGTGATTAATTATAGCATAATTATAAAATGGAAGGAGGAGATGAGGGGGGTGGAGAAGGGCACTGAAGTTCATGTAATTTGGTGGCCTGCTGTTTCCTTATTGCTCACTCCAAGCAGAGCAATCTTGCCCTCAAAATTCAAGCACTATTTGCTCTCCTGCAAGAATATAAGTGACAAGTGCTACGTGTGTGTGTCCTGGCCACCAGAGGAAGGCAGCAGGGCAAGCTGCCCTTGGAGCATCTCCCTGGAAGTGCTGGCAAAGCGCCCTAGCCCATCCGGGGCAACGTGGAGCTTCTGGTTAACCCTGTGGCCTTCTGACCACATACAGAAACTTCCCAACTTAGGCAACTCCCTTCTTCAGCTCTTTCCACAACTGCCATGAGTTTTCCTAAGAGTAAATTTACATGGAGAATCATGTCCCAGAATTAGAGAAGTTTAAAAATCACCTTATTTCCCACAAGGCCAACTGCAGGTTTGGCACCCACTCTCTCTGGGCGTGAGATCCACAGCAGTTCTGCAGGCAACCTCTTCATCTCCTTCCAAAGGATTCAGAGCTTAGACAGATTAATAGATACGACAGGCTACGAGCTAAGAAACCAAACACAGAACTTGGAGTGTATTTACTCCATTTCCCCTCATGATTCTTCTCTGCACGCCTGTCAAATAAAAATCAAGGTGTATTTTGAAATCTGTTCCAGCACCTGCTTTCCAAGAGAGCGCTCAGCCCTTAGAAGACAGTAATTCACTGTTTTATTGAAGGATGAAGTTTGCTAAAGACAAATATTACACTCTGTGGTGACTGTAGTTTTATATCTAGACACAATTCAGGGCCAAACAGACTCACTAATGGGCTCAGCGTTCGCTGCTTATCAGGTTTAAAGTAATGGATTTTATTGTACGATTTAATAACGGAGAGCACCGAGCCCAATTGTGACAGTGGCTTGTAAAAGTAGGAATGGCCAGCCCCTAATTATCAACTACCCATGGAAAGGCATGTCAAAATTTCTAAGAGTTGCTGTAAATTAATCATTTTTACAGGTCAAAAACATCTGAGGTCTATTGAATGAGAAGCCCCTGGATCACCGGGGCTGGACCGATTTGGAGAGTCCTCTGTGAACTGCTCTTCCCTGCAGGAAGCGACGCTGCTGCCCAGAGCGTGCGGGGCTGCGGCACTCGCCTCGGGGCCACGGCACTTGCTGTGCACGCGGGACATTCGCCACCGCCCCAGCCACGCGCCTGCACAGCAACCGCAGCTCATAAAAATATAAAATATACAACGGCCCAATCTCAGCCAGTCAGCAAAGAAACAACTGAAACTAGTGACACCCAAAGGAACTTCCTCTGAGCTGTGTGAGGAAAATGGGAAAGCCAAGGATTAGTCACACACGAGAGGGGTCCTTCTCCGGATGCACCAGGGCCCCTAAGCAGGGCCACGCGCTGCTGCTCCCATCCTGCACACGTGGGCCAAGCGACCAGGGGCTTCCTCTGAACCTGGGGGACAACCGCACAGTGCGCAGGCACGACAGACACCCCACGAGATTCATAAACATATCGGGGGAGCCCTACGTGCAGGGGGCCAAGTGGTGCTCATCACCTAGCACAGAGCGGCTTCAAGACAGCATTTTGGAAATCACTTTTTCTGCAGCTAATGAGCTTTTAAAGTTTAATATATAGCAATGCTATTTTTCTAAACACGTCCATATTTAATTTTTTTTAATTTTTAATTATACGCTCATTAACCTAGGAATGATTTACTTTTATCTACCTTCTCATTGCCCGTGGAAGTGACAGCGACAGGGAACGCAATGCCACGGTGAAGAACACGAGCCAAGTTTCAAAGTCTCCTCACATCCATTTCCTAGCATTTTAATTTACTTCCATGTTTTTGCACGTCATTATTCTATCTGTACCTATACCATATTCTTTATTTATCACACTTAATAAGCTAGCAGTCTTTATTTTCTAATCTGCTGGGTTGCACTGTTTTGGTCTCTATACAAAGTGAGTACCAAGTTAAGATCAGATTTATTATAGTATGTTAGATATGCTGCATAATTATGGGCCCAGTGGAAGGCTAAGAAGGATAATGTGCGTCTCACTCGCTGGGCATTTTTTTATTACACAAATGAAGCTTTTCTTATCTTAAATTGTATCTTGAATTCTTGCTGAGCTTGAGGCGTGTTGGCTCCTCTGCTCAAAATGAATGTTGGGCCACTTTGCCGTGCGTCAGCAAAAGGCATCCAAAATGTAAGGACTCTCTGCAAGAGACACAGCAACAAGACCTTCACAACTACGGACCCCAATGCTTTATTACTTGTCAGGAAACATCAAAGCAAAATAAATAAATTAAAATGATGCTCCACTTTGGGGAGAATGGCAACCTGTCATATAAATTTAATCCCAAGGATTTAAATTGGTGTTCCACAGCAGCGCTAGAAAGAGACAGAATCCAATTAAAACCATGCTGGATTCCAAGGACATTGCGATATTCACTCTGCTTCTGTCATGTAAAATAAATTTAGACCTGATTCAGTGTCTAGTGCAAGGAATTAGATTCTGTAATGATCTATTTCCTCCGGTATTTTGCAATACCACAAGTTGCCCGAGTTGCCTGAGGTGCAGCCCTATTTATAAAGAATACCCAATTATTAGGTGAATCAACAATTTTGGACCCAAATTTCAAATCCAGATATGAGCAGTCTACACTACTGATTTTTCTGTCACTAGTTGCCCCAATGATGAATTAAGTGCCTGAAGGTGTCCTGGAGTAAAGCGTGTGGTTGAAGGGTACAAGGAGCCGCCAGCACCCGCTGCAGGGGCCGTGGGGCAGCGCCAGCCCCATAACCTCCGTGGGGGTCACAGCGCAGAGGGCCGAGGCTCCCGGGCAGGTTACTTGGGTTATAGAGCGGTCATTCCACAGGCCCAGGCACCCAAGGTGGTTTGGAACAAGCTGCAGAACTGGGTGGCTGCAGAGCTGCAGGGGGACAGACCCATCTGTCTGCTGGGGGGGAGGTTACTTCTGCTGCAGGCAATTTGGGCAGAAATCACAAAATTCCTGAAGGGCAGGCAAGTTTCTTCAGCGACTCTGTGCTTTTTGCTTGCCTGAAAATTAAGCAAGCATTGATCTACTGCACTGTAAACCAGCCTGTGCCAAAAGCCACAGCACTTTCTTTGCATAAAAATAATTCAATAGCTTTGTGCTATAAGGAAAAAAAACCCTGTATGTTTTGAGTACTACTATGCATGTCTGAGTAGCAATAAAATAAATACACTTTAATTGTTTCCTATACATAGCTCCTTTCACAATTCTATCTTCAGAGCTCGCAGTATCACTAGCTCTCTGGTGTTTTAATTAGGTCACAAAAGCAGAAAAAGCAAGAGACTGTTTTAATCTCAAGCAAAGTAAGAAACATGTTTTCAATAGAAATTCTATCTCCAAGTATGATTACTATTAGGGTTGTTTTTCCCCCTCTTTTTTAATTTTGCACAATAAACATGGCATACTTAGATTCCCCACAAATATTCACTCCATGAATTGAGTTCTGGATAATATCAACTGCTGCTGAAAATATTTTAGGACAGCCACCAGTGAAGCTTCCCACTCAAACAATAAATCAGGATACAGAATGTATGAAAAAATGCATCTGATAGCACTTCTAGTACCAGAAATTAATATATATTTTTTTTCCCTCTAGTAGAGCATTAATACATTACTTTTCAATACAAAATGTCTTACATTCAGTTCTAAAAAAAGACCAGTCCTACATGGAACTAACTCCTGCTCAATTCAAATACAGTGTAATTTCTTAGATTTATTAACATTACGATGACAAAAACCAATGGAAAATGCTACTTGTGCGGTAACTTTGAGGGAAAAAAATATGTCCTGTATCTTCATTTCAGTATATGGAGGATTCCAGCTTTTATTGTGCCCTTCTATCACTGTTGAAATGAAAAACCTCTCTCCTTTAAGTAAGTTTTTGCCTTTTATGTGGCCTGACCTTCTTGGAGCGCTGAGGTCACAAGTGATACATCCTGGCGACCCCAGATTAGTGATAATCCAAAAAAGGGGCACACATCTACTCACCATCCACTGAGCAGGGATTTGGCAAAACGGGGTTTAACAGGATCTCTGGGAAAAATGACATTTCCCTAAAAAAGGGACTCCCTGCCCCCCCAACTAAAAAAAAAAAAAAATCCCTAAATAAAAATCACGCTTGGCAGTGTTTAAAAGAGAGAGAAACCCCTCAGGTTCACAGAAAAGCCAGGATTTGTTCGTCTTTCACACCACCATGAAGAAAATCATATTTCCTAACAATTACATATTTTTTTAAACACAGCTTCTTAAAGCAAGGTTAAACATACACATACAAACAGAACAAAAATTAATGAAAAAGTTTGTTTTACTTTCAAGTTCTGAGTCGTAAAAGACAGAATGTCAATATAGAGAGGAGATATTTTTAATTGAGCTTAAAAAAAATCATGACACAAAAACACCTTCCCTGCAGTCTGCAAAGACTCCAAGTCCCTAGTGGCTCTTTTATAAATAAAGGACAAAACTTTGACACTAAAAGATAGTAAGCTTTACAAATAATTATATTTGTTGCATCTGAAGTAATTGAACTGATCTGGATTTTTTGAACATGTTGTTCATTGCTTGGTCATTATATCCGAAGTCAGACCCTCAATAAACTCAAGAAAAACTACAGAGGTGGAATCTACTCATAAGCCTTCAAGAACCTGGTCCAAACTCAAATTTGAAGGCTACGTAGCTCTGAAATTTGAGCATCCTGACAAAACTGGTCTCCTGGCTTCTTCTGAAGGGTTTTTACTACTTTACAATTATTTATTACACCCAGTTTTTCACAAGACGCAGTAAGTCAGGAAGCGCAGAGCGTAAGGGAGCCGTCACACTCCTCCTCCCGTTATCCCCACGCAGGACAAGCTCAGCTAAGCAGGACAGACAGCACTTGGGGACCAATTTCCTTTCCCCATTTACTCTCATGAAATATTCACTTCTGCAGTGACTTGAGAGTTGGAAAAGCTCAGTTAGGGATCACGTTATAACAGGAATTATATGTAGGTCCAAACCAAACACACTCTACACCAGTCTCAGGTTTCTGCAAAACTCCTTGGAAGCAGGCCAGAAGAGAAGGGCTGAACAGCTCCTACAGAGCTCCCTCACTCTTCCTCCAAGTATTTGGAGCACAGAGACAGAATTCTACTTTTGCAAGATACAAAGAACTATCTACATTTCCAGAACTACCAGAATGACTTGTTTATGTTAAAAAAAAAGAGGCAAAAACCATGCCCCTCAAAGCAAAAGGAGTGTAGCCCATAAAGATCTGCTTTCATTATAAAAGATATTGCTCAAGGTCAAAACAAGCAGTCACTGTGCCCCCAACCCACCATCTTCTCACTTCCTCCTTTCTGGGGCTTCACTGTTCAGTGACCAACTAACTATGACAGTAGGACTGATCTGCTGGATATGCTGGATCGCTCTGCTGGGAAAAGTTAGCGAAGAGGCTGAAAAGTAGCATCCTATTCATCCTTTCTGACCATTAGTTTAGTTTTATGGATGTAAATTAAATGAATAGGCTTCCCTCAATTTCTATAGCGATCGAGAGGGGAGTCACATTCCTAAGACTTCTGCTTGTACAACTCTGATTTTCCTGTCGGAAATGATATCGGGCTGATAAACTCTTAACTTATTCTCTGCCACTGAAGCCTTCTGACAGGAAACACACTTCCACATAAAGTGCATAATTTGAGCAACAGTAATGGATTTCAAGACGAGTTATTTTTCAAAGCACCGCCAATGACAGCTCAGCAATTACCCTGTAGAAAGCCGAAGGCTGATGACAATTAAGCAGACGGGCAGACGCAGAGCGCCGCTGCTCCCAAAGCCACTCTGCAGACCTACGGGAGCTGCTGCTCTCGGACTGGTTTCCACTGGAGTGCTCTGCACTAGCTGCGTTCCAGCTTCCTTCGAGCAGCTGCCTCTGAAGCCCTTTCCTCTGAAGGGATTCCTCACGGTACCTCTCAAAATGATTTACATCGCCAACGAACCTGCAGAAAATCCGCAGCTCTCTGGTAAACGGTCAAAACTGGATGCTGAGAGCTGTGCCCATACCAGCAGTGCCTGCTGCTTCTCCCTCGAGCCCTGGTTGAAGGCCCTGCTGTTCAGGGGACAGTGAAATCCGCACGGACACGCGCGGCCCTCAGGCACAGGGCCCTGCCCTGCCCGTCCAGCCCAGCCTCAGGCCCCAAGCACCACCCGGAGAGACACGCACCAAACACGGGTGCTTCCCGGCCTGGCTTTCCGCTGGAACCGCTCCATAGGCACCAGCCAAGCAGATATTCTCACAGAAATAACAAACAGCAGCTCCCACTGCCAATTTGTCTGCTGTAATTAGCCATTTGGTAACAAACTGCTAAGCACTGATAATTCATCCTAAAGGCAGAACTGTAACGAAGCTCTTGCACTTTTTTTTCCCCATTTACTACTTTTAAACCATAAGTAAATAAAACACTTTTCCTCCCTGAAATACCCTTATCTGAGTTCCTACAGAAAACTAATCCTCTCTTTGATCTCTGATGGCTGCCGCTACCACCAGAAAATCTGAAGTGGGAGGTACATGAGAAAATCTCTTCTGGAAAAAATGCTGCAACTGTTTGCAGGACGCTCGCCAGGCACAGAAGTCACTTGTTGAGGAATGAAGAACCAAACAAACATCGAGAAATGGATTCAAAGGAGGCAGTGTTGGCAACCTTGACACGGGGACGCTTTCAAGAAACGAGTAGAAGACAACGGGTTTTATTGTCCCTGCACAGAAAAGACAAATCTTGCAATTAAGTGAAGATGGATGCATACAACCAGATTTCTGTCCCCAAATGAGTGCATTATAATGTCATCTTTGGACCAGGAACTAAAGGTTACTTGCATTATTTTTAATAGATAGCTCCAATATCCTTAGATTTCTAAAAAATATACCCTAAAGACCTGGGGATGTTGATTATTGAGATTCAGTAGTATATAAAGGAGGAAAGACACCATATGCAAGGAGAAAAAACTATTTTCTTTAGAAGAAAGTTTTGGCAAGAACTGTTATTTCCATATTACACTTCCCTGTTAAAAATGCAGCTTAATTTTACCAAGATCTTGAAATAAACACCCACTGAGCATGAATTTGAGTACTTATTCTCATTCAAAACATACTTCCAAGAAGACTCTCATCTAAATAGATGACCAAAATAGAGCATTAGATACAGCGGAGCAGGAGCCCACACTAGTTGCAATCCTTTCCTATTATGACAAGCAGTCTTTTTTGGCCATTAAAACAGTAAGTTAGACTTCATCTGAAGCAAAGTGATTATCAGGATCTGAGAAAGCTGAAAGGCTAAGAGAGTCGCTCTTAATAATGATTCCTAAGATCAGTGACTGGTCAATCTTTGCTCGGGCTGCTCATGAACTGAAGAGCAACTTGGTGTGCAAGTGACTTTTGGGGTACAGCAAGTCTCTGCTGGCACCAAGCAATGAAAAGTGCAACCAAAAGCAGAGGACAGGAGTCTTTGTAGGAGGCTCAGTATCCTCTGATGAGGTGTCATTATTATTTATTGGCTCTCTACCATGAGATACTTGTTGGTACAAAAGCTAAGTCGCTCCAGATAAGGAGAGAAATTTGGGGAAACATTCTCACAGTGTTATCTCTAGTCAGAATTACTCAAGAGACTTTTGTGAATACCAAAAACCGCTTATTAAATACAAAATAGTAAAAAAAAAAAATACATCTTTCTCCAAGGTCTTATTCTGGATTCTGAAAAATCCAGGGCAGTTAC
>JAVCKT010004642.1:0-20065 GCA_032273925.1 Rhynchotus rufescens
GCATGCATTTCTCTACCTTTGACCTGACTCTATTCCCAGACATGATCTGGGTTATACAAAGTTGATAAAAGGCAAAGTTTGATTCTATACTCATATAAATCAAATAGAACAGAATTTCCCAATGCTTAGATTAAATCACTGATAATCTGTTTATTTAGACTCACATTGGTCTAACATGGGCTTGCAGCTGTACAACTTGTTCCTACATCTGTTTTAGCAATTTAGGGAAATATCTCCTTGCACTGTATGTGGAAGTCATTTCCTATACACAGAATGAGCTTTGAGGTCTCTATTAAGTGATATAACATGTGGAGAAGGATAGAAGATGTAATGACTACAAGCTTTTTTCATGGAGTATTGAGGACTCATTTCCAGTGTCATAACCCAGAAAAGTCTTAAAATCATCTAGGAAGAGCCACTTAGCTTGTGCTCACTGGATTGCTCACTTTTTTTCCATTTAAAATCAGACCTTTTCCTTTCACTGACTCAAATTGCAGTATGTGTTAGAGTTAAGAGTAGATTTATCAGAAAAACGCCACTGGTCATGGGCCATGTTTTACCTACTCAGAGACTTCTCCAAAACACAATGTTCCATGTTCCCTCTAAAACCTCTAAGCTGTAACTCCATTATGCACTCATTCACTGCTTAGAAATTGAATTTTTGAGAGTGTTCCCAGTGTGGTGTACCCGTTAGTTTCATTAAGCTAGCAGAATGAACAAGTAAAATGGCTTGTGCTAATATGGGCAGTATGAAACTAGCATTAATTGAAAAAGCTGTTACAATCAGAACATTTTAGATTGCATTTCTGTGTGGACAAAAAAAAAAGACCTCTTTTTCCATTTTCTCTTTCTCTACTCCTATGCAGTACAAGTACGAGGAAACATCTATCTAACAGGCAAGTGATTATTAACTCCTTCTAAAGTACATCCCCAATAAATAATGCATTTAGAGCTGGTAAATCTGAAGTCCTAAATCTCTTTTATTCCATATCCTCTTTCTGGAGCTGCAAGGCAGAATGATAGTTCAAACTGGGATGTGGCCCAAAGAGCCCGCTCTCTGGCTGTTCCTGCCCTCTATATTGCTACTGGTATAAACATAATGCAAAATGGTAGAATTAATTATTCCCCCTATTAGTTGCTCTTGCAAATCTTGCTGGATGCAAACTGTACACAAAGCAAGAGGAGGTAACTGCTAGAAGTGCAGGCACCAGATCAACTTTTTATGTACTCTCTGACCAGCTGGCTCCCTATCTGTAGTGAGATGCTTGGATATTGTTCTACTGGTATAAAACTTTATGATACTTAACAGAAATTACATTTAAGATCAGGTTGCAATAACTTAAGTAGGAAGACAAATACTCGCAGGCACAATTCCAAATAACTATCATTTCCTTTCTTGAAGAAGTTCATTTATTTTATGCTCGTCCTGTTTCCCATTTTAGTGAAGCCAAGGATATAATGCAACACTCTAATACCCTGCTGGTCTTACCTTAACAGCTGTGTTAGGACACAGCTGATTCTGAGCATCTCTGAAATTTTAGCACATGAGTTAGCTGGATTTGCTAAAAGGTTGAGCAGTGAAAGAGCTAACAATGCCATTCTTGAAATGGTGGTAGTTAAGTTTCAGGTTTAAATTCTCTTTGGAAAGTAAGGGAAAAGCCATAATCTCAGAGCTGCAATTTCAGGTGTGTAATATTTCTAATGGTCCCACATTTCCCACATTCATGTTTTCACAACCATGATGCTTCCTAGTTTCATTATAATGCAAAAGTAATCCCAGACTCTTGTATAACAATGTATAGCAAAGCATGGCTAATTTTGCAGACGTGGCTTTGCACAGTTTTGGGCTCTGTCTCACAGAATAACTCAGTCTGAGAACAGATGTGCTTTTCTCAGCCTGGCTCTACTTACGAGGAGATTACTGTGCATCAGTGCTGACTTGCTCATATTTTCCAGCAGAACTGATCGTGTGAGTGCTTCTTCATCCATTTCACTTACACTAAGTCAGATTAGCTTAAGTAGTGGGAATAGGTCTTGGCTGTGGAAAGTACAACTTTTGCAAAGCGAGTGGCTAAGGAGGAGAGGTGGGAGGTAGCCTGTGGACAAGCCTGTTTCCAGACATCTGCATATATGTCGCTTGAAAAACCTCACACATTTCTCACACAGGAGAGCATCTTATCCATCCCACCTGGTTGAGTGGCACTCCACCTGCAGCATGAACCTGCAACTAGGTTGCAATAAGATGTAGCTGCAGTTGAAGCCTTGGGAAAGGAGGAATATGTGCATTTCTCTTCCTCATCATATTTATTTTGTACATGAGCACAGTGTGGAGGAGATGTGAATCATTTTATTTTAAGATTTGAAAGCTTCAAGGCAATACTGGAGGACACTGAAATCCTCTAATTAATAAAATGGGGATATTGGGAAACATGAAAAGAAAAAATAAGGAAAAAAGACAAGTAAGAAAAAAAAAGGTTGAGTAATATGGCAACTACACTGGCTATAAACAAAATGGAGAATTACTCAAGCCAGAAAGCACATGCAATATTAACAGATACTCTATCATTATAGGGCTTTTCTGGTGGCAGAATCCTCACAGCACTGGTAGAGTCAGAGTAGTCTCAATAGCTCACTGTAGTACAAATTGCAGGAAGCAGTGTGGTTATATGCTGTAGATGTGTTTTTAGAAAGTCTGGGGCAGAGAAATGAGGTGGTTAGAGAAAGAGTCCACATCATAAATTCTTGAACTAGCAATAACAGATGAACACTTTATTTAAAGCACTGTATTTCCTGACACTTGAGAAATTTAGACCAACAGTACGTGATCTACTTCTCAGGCAGCTTTGGATGATAAGACAAAGAAAAGACATTTCGGATAGAATTGAGCATTTTTTTTTTCACTGCATAGTAAATTTGCTAAAAAATAGCATTTGAGAGAGACTAGAATATTCAGATAATCAGGGAGAATTAGTTGCGTACCTTCAAATGAAATGAATGGAGAAAATAAAACCCTATGAAAAGTTTTACCTTGATTTTTTAAAAAATATTTAATTTAAACATTTTTAAAAAGGACATAAATATGTTTTTTCAACATTTTTTTAAAGCATTGTGTAGTAGGAGCTATAGAATTTGAGTTAAAATAAGTTTGTTTTATATGACTATATATATATAGTTATATAGTTGTGATGTCCTTTGATTTGAGTTCCCTGGGTGTGCCAGGGTGCTCATTCAGCTGCACAGGTGAGTATAGACTGATCTGAAGATGCAGAGGGACTTGAGATAAGTTTGTCTGAGCTCCAAGCTGCCTTCATGACAAACCATGGGACTTACTGGTGTGAAAGGTCTCCAGGCGCACATTTCAGCATGTCCTGAAGATTCTCCCTGTAACTCTCGCTGTGTCTAGAGATGTTCCTCTCCTTAAGTGTGTCTATTCACAACATGAGTGAAGAATCTGGCCATCCCAGAGACTTCTCAAAGTGTTCCTGCTCTAGAAGTCACCAAACTGTACATAAATAAGAGAATTTTAAATAGTTACTACAGTACAGACTTTTTCTGCAGATAAAGAAATGGATAGCTGGGATGGTTCTTTGTACATAGTTAACACAGGAGATGCTTTCTGTGTGGTTTAAAAGATAAGCAATGGATCAAACACATCCTAGTCAGGTAGGACTGTGCGTCAGCTGAGTTCACAGAATCAGAGAATCGCAGAATGGTTGAGGTTGAAAGGGACCTCTAGAGATCATCTAGTCCAACTCCCTTGCTCAAGCAGGGATACTTACAGCATGTGCCATGGGGTCACATCTATTCATTCTAATATATTCTACTCTATGAATTCTACTCATCTAATGTATTATATTAAATAATATATAATATAGTATTATACAATATAATATTACCAGACACTTACTAGGTTGCATTTTGTTATGCTGACAACTGGTGAGGGATAGTCCATTACTTGGAGTGCAGCAGGAGGGAATGTGAGACAGGTGCGACTGAGGCTTATATATTAAAAAATAAAAGAATAACAGGCTTGTCTAATTTCTATGAGCATCACCATCATGACTTTGCAATGGTATCATGCCCAGGCAAGGTGACTTGTGCTATGCTGTCATGATACCTGTGACTACTTTGTCCTTTCACTGTCAGTCTGGCTACGGACTGAAAAGATGGGTCTGTCCTGCCTGCTAGACTTCAGCCAGCCATGAGTCCTCACCTATGTGTGGAGATATGGAAATGACAGCAGGACACTGGAGCTTTAGTGTGACCTCATTAAGTTACTCCTAGGAATCCAGGTGTTGTTAAGAGAGCAAGTTTTCAGATACAGCAGACCTATTCCTTCCCTTGGAGTCAGCCCACAGATAGCAGTCCTGCAGCCTTATTAGTTCATAGCAATCTGAAAAGAGCTAGGGATTTTTTACGTTAGATGCTCTTTATTGGCCCAGTTCATATTGCTGTAAAGCCATGAAAGCAAGATATATGTTGATTGTCCCAGAAGCAGACTGATTTATTAATGATATAGCACCATTTTTACCTGTGCACTGTATTCTTCATCATACTCTGGGGGAGAATTGTTTTCTTGTTTGTACTTCTTACCCCAGACCTAGCTACATTGCATACTTGTCTATTTATTCTTATGCCTGTTAAAACCATTGAGAAGCTTGCACAATACTGATTGTAGATGATAATCAGCATGTGAAGTTTGTCGTGTGTCCTGGGATCTCTGGATGAAAAGATCTCTATATGCCTCATCGTTATTAGTTTTTCCTGCATGATTTGTCAAGATAAATACATGGCTGTTGTTTAGCACAATGTACTGGAAACTTCTGACTTGCAAATTAATCTGAAACATAGAACTATATATGAGCATTTTTATGCATCTAACTGATGATTTAATTTCTGCTCTTGAGAAACAGTCAAAAAGGAAAGTTAGTAATACATGCACACAAGTTAAAAGAACACATGTAATGAATTAAAAATCATTGCCTTCAGTTAGACAATGATTGCCACTATGGAGTAATGACTATGATGGGGAATTAAATTAGAGTAACATAGCCAACACAAAAAGCTTCTATTATACTGATAAAAATAAAAGCCCAAAACCTTTCAGAATGCAAGGGCAGATTCAGCCATAAAAAATATTGTAGAAATCTAATTCTAGTACTTTTCATGGAGCTGAGCATGTAATGTCTGCTCACATGTAAAGATACCCTCGAGGAGGAAAAACAGGAGGAGGTACTTTATGTTTATGCATTGGGTTGTCTCTGTGGAAGAAAACTGAGGAAGTTATGAGGCTGATTAAACTTAAGTTGTGGTTGGGAATTATCCACAGATCAGAAATTGTGGTTGATGATTCAAGTTTTTCTGCTAGCAGGGATGATATTTTATATAATTTTAATTTATTCCTCTGTACTCAGGTGTGACACATTATAAGATGTTGCACTCTGTCATGCCATGTTATGCCATTTTCAGGACATTTGCATGAGATAATGTAGAAAGAAATGTAAAGAGCTGAAACGCTGATGTGAGGGATCACACTTGGGGGCAGGTGAAATTAAATGGTTTTGCTCTCTGGTAATTTGTCAGCATTTTGTGGTATTCTTTACTTTGTATCCTTGTGAACCAAGTTCAAATAAGCTGCAAAACAATCCTTCTTCCCTCAGCCCATCTTGCCTTTGAGCCTTTGCTCCCAAGAGCACATGGTGCGTGGCTTAGCTTAGGGAGACAAGGTTGGAGTAGAGGCTGCTGCAGGGGCTGTATGGGCTTCACAGGACCTTACCTCTCTCTGCTTGTGCTGGTGTGAAAAGCCTCAAGCAGTAGTTAAAAGTGTTAGAAAAAAGAGTGAAGTGTCTCCTTGTATGATGCAGGCCTCAGCCCCAGTGTTTGGTCTGTTCATTGCCAGCTCTTGACACCACACGAGGTGGTGCCATCTCTTGGCACCATATCATATTCCTTTGTAGAGGTACTTGATCTTCCTTTTTGGGCAGAATATAGTTCCTAACATGAAGCAGAAGTAAGTTCCTAGTGAATTTGGCACTGCTAATTGCCTCTTCTTGCTTGCTTCACACTTACCAGTCAAACTACTTGGGGAGAATGCACACAACATCTGTCAAGTCTTCCCCATGCTGTGTAGGTCTGGAAACACTTACTGTTATTCTTCATGGCCAAATACTAGACTTAGCACACCCAACTCACACAAGTACTGTGGTCCTGACCTTACAGTTCACCATTTAATTCCTGCCATCCCCTCCCTTAGCCCAGTGGTTTTAATTTTTCATAAATATCCTCAACACTGGGGTCAGTAGATATTTTCATAATTATGCAGAGTCTGGTGCTGTTTTTGAACTAATGTTGGCCCTTAACTCTAAGTAGTGCCCTTGAGGAGTCAGAGTTGTTGATATAAATCATTAGACCTTTGTGGGGCTGTAAGTTCAGAAAACGGTCAGAGTATCTTTGGTGTGTGTGGGCGCTTGTGAAAAAAAATGTGTGCTTGCAGAGTTAAGCAAGAGAACATGAAATAGATACAAAACAAGCATGTTGTTTTGTACCTCCAAGCTGCCTCACGGAAAACCTCTAAAAGCCCCATTCCCTAAGGCAGAGGGACTCACCAGAGGACCTTGCAGGGTAACCCAGAACATTAGTCATACCAATGTCTTGCCTTTGCTACTCTTTGACTCCATATTGTCCACCAGAGGCATCAGGACAGGGAGAGGCTATGGTATTATGCCTTTTAGAGGAACAAAGTTGAAGCTTTATCTGTGGTCCCTGAATACAAGAGTATATCAATATCTAGAGTGTTTCTTCTCTAAAACTAGGACTTTCATGTTACCCAACTTGATAGATACATACCCTAGATCTTGAGAGGGAACTCCAGTTGTAAAAGCATCTATTTGAGAGGTAGCCTGAAGTGTATTTAATCGGTTATTTGGGTCTAATGCTGCAGTGTATAATACAGTTTTCAATAGTGCTAGCCTGAATCTCTCATTGAGGCTGAATTCCTCATTCCTTGGGTGAGGAGTGCTGAGCAAGAGCCCCACCTAGTACTTACAGCCTCTCTGTACTGTGCTGACTACTGCCAGAAATTTCCATGCCTGTGCCTCCCTTCATTGTATAATAGTTCAGGTTAGCCAAAAGGACGTTTTTCCTTTAGGTGTGGCTGGAAATAAAGCTAAAATGTTGCTTACATTTTTGCTGGTTCAGTTTGTTAATTTATTTTATGTTGAATTTAATACCCTTGGCAGACCTGAATAAAGTGATATAACAGCTCAGCCACCTGAAACTGGCAAAAAAATGGGGACTCTTCTGCCAGACCCATTTAAATATGTTTCAATACTCCCAGTAACTTCAGTGGTATCAGGATTTAATTATTGTCACATGATTCTCTTTAAATCCGTAAAATGGACAGTACATTTCATGTAGGACTGCTCTAAATTAAACTGTTTTAAACTGAGGTGTCTATTGTAATTTAGAGGTCTAAGCTGTTGCCTAGTCGATAAGGAGAATTAACTCTATAAGTCAATCAATTCATGTTGTCTTAAAAAAAGATGCCTTGAATGAATGAAGATGATCATGAAGATGCAAGATTACCTTTGGTGATTATTAAAACAACTTGAGTAACTAGTTTTAATGAAATCACTAGACCTTGGAGGGAGTGGACGTACAGAAACTCTAACTTTTGGGTGACAAAAAGGTATAGAATTCAATAGCTGCCCATAACTGCCCATTTGCAATTCTTCATCTTTGACATGGATGCAGCCCCAGGTAGCAATTCCTACACGCTTTACATTTTCATGGAATGTGTTAATGAGGCACGTGTACTATGAACCAATGACAGCAGTAGCATTTGTATGTATTGATTACTGGACTGAGATCAGTAAACTCACTTTTCATAGCCAGGCAAAGATACATTGGTGAGAAGAGGAGCAATTTATATTCCTTAGATAAAAAGTCTTCTGTTAAAACCACTTCTGCAAGATATTTATATGAAACTTCTCACTGACAGAATTCTAGTCAAAATTCTATTCATCTTTTCCTAAGAGAGGTATCTGAGATAGGGTGGATGAATCACTTTCTGGAGATGTCTGTCTCTGAAGACTTCTATTCAGACATTTTTCTTTGTCTGTCTTGGGTAAGGTAAAGCTCTGGCAACTGCTGCATTTAACCCAAATAATGAAAGTAGCTGGTGACAGAGTGAAAAGAGGAGGAAGTGTAAAAGATGCTTTATTGCAGATGATGTGAAAATGCCAGAATAAACCTAAAAATAATAAGTGCTGCCACCTGGGAAAATATTCAAGAAGAGGTCATAAGTATTCAGCTTCTAGAAAAGCAGCTGCTCTCTATTCTAGGAAATCTAACATTAGTAAGAGACTTAAATCTCAAAAGAGTGGTGTCCTAGAAGAACTCCAGAAAAATCTCCAGAACTGGAACACTCCAGGACTGATTCTCATTTACACAAAAATATTTTATATCACATTTGAAGTATAGAGTAGATGAAATTATATAGAGTAGTATAGAAACTACTATACAGTAGTAGATGAAATTCCAGCAAGTTCCCATTAATTATCAAGATGGTGTCCATTAGCTTTTTTTTCAGACTGGACTTTTCCACTTCCCAAATGATAGGCTTAATTTAAATAATGAAGGAACAACTAGCTGTGAAGAGAATATCAAGACTCCTAAGTGTCCAAATATGTTCAGTAAATTAAAGCTGTCTTTTGTTATTGCATGCAAATGAGTCATTTATCAAACTGCAGTGTTGTATCTTTTATTTAACCAAATATTTCAATATATAAGTGCTCCACATACACACAAAAAAACGCAGGTTCCAAATATTTTTATGATTATCTTTAAATAATATATTTATTTATTCATATATTTCATAATATATTCACCAGTATCCAAGATTCTATCTTTTATTAGACTTTTTTATTCCCCATAGCACACAGAATCACAGAATCATAGAATCGCAATCATGGAATCACAGAATGGTTGAGATTTAAAGGGACCTCTTGAGATCATCTAGTCCAACTCCCCTGCTCAAGCAGGGACCACGAGACGACATTTCACAGGGTGGCATCCAAGCAGGTTTGGAAGATCTCCAAATAAGACTCCACAACCTCCCTGGGCAGCTCACTCTCTACCACTCTCACAGCAAAGAAGTTCCCCCTCGCATGGAGATGGAGCTTCCTGTGTTTCAACTTATACCCATTTCCCCTTGTCCTGTCACTGGCCACCACTGAGAAGAGCTTGGCCCCTTCCTCCCTACAATCTCCCTTCATGTATTTATACGTGTTGATCAGATTCCCCCTCAGCCTTCTCTTCTCCAAGATGAACAGGCCCAACTCGCTCAGTCTCTCGATGGATGAGGAGCACTTTCCCTTCATCTAGAGCTCTTCAAAGCACTCCATGACTGAATAGGGATGACAAGCAAGATCCTTCCCTGCTGCCATGTGGTTCTGTGTCATCCTTCCCCTGTCCCCAAAGGAGTTAGAAGGAGCTAAGCATCACATCTAAGGAGAAAGGCCTCCCCATCTCATTGCAAGAGGTGGGGAATATCCCTCGGTTCCTGCAGAGAGGCTGCCCTCAGCCTTGGCATTGCAGAAAGCCCCAGAGAGCTGCTTTTAGCAGATGTTTTCAAGCCTTTCGACAGAGCTGGGCATTGCTGTGGCTCTCTGCACTGCACTTGGCAAGAACCTCAGGCCAAGGAGCCACTTACTGGGTTTTTTTTGCTATGTCTCATTCTGTTCCTGAAGCAGAGCAGGGCTCCTGCCAAGCTGGGCTGCTCTGTAAGCAGAGGAGATATTTACGGTGCAAAAAGGGGACAAGGAGGAAGGGTACGTCAGAGCCCAGGCGGTTCCTGAGATCTGGAATACCAGCATAGGGCACTGCTGCCTGCAGAAGCTTGTGTCCTCACGAAGCAAAGCAGGATGCAAACCGGGACCATCCAGACTCAGGCCACTATCTGCAGCTTGTTTGGACTGGAAATGCTTTGGCAACATCTGCTAGGAGCGACTCCAAGGCTCTTGGAGTTTGACAATAGCATGATGTTTTTCTTTTTTCCTTTTTTCTTTTTTTTTTTCCAGAGGTCTTTCCACTGATTACTTCCAATTCTCAACCCTGCAAATCACCATAACAGCAGCTCCGACACAATCATGGCCAATTTTTGCTAATGTTATGGTTTCTTAGTGGCAGAGAGAAATACGTATTTGTAGGAACATGTCAAGGTGACTTTCTAGGTGATGGGACAACAGCAATTTTCAAGTAGATTTTCACCAGCTGAAATCACCAGTTTAAAAATGTGATTTAGGGTTTCTCTCAGCTTCCAGATCCACTCAAGCAGAGCTGAAAGATTAACTGGAAGAAGGGTCCTGGTCCTTCTATTCATGGAGTAATCACCTCCTGACCTGTCCAGCTTTGGGGGCAGTTGTCCAAGCTTATGGATGGGGAAGATCTAGGCTTCAAGCTCACAAAGCACCTGAATTGAAATCTGCAGAGTGTTTTCATAGGCTTCTTTCCTCTTTTTCCAGGGTGGGAAGCAGCCACGTCTTCCCCATTTGCAGATGTGCTTTGCTGGTCCATGGAGGACCGAGGGCCTGGGAAAGGCAGGTAGCCATGGGGTGGCTAAAGAAAGCCCAGAGAGAGTCCTCAGGCATGCGACATGTCCCATGGGCCTCATCTATGAGCTATGAAGGCACCAACCCGGTGAGAAACAACAGGATGAACTCAACGGAAGGAAAACCCCACCAATGACCTAACAGAACTTCCTAAGATTGAGCTATCAAGAGCAGAAGGCCTCCTTTGTCTTTGAATTAAGTGTTTTGATGCCTTTTCCTGTTTAGCAGCCAAAACGCAGGGTTTCTGCAGGGTTTTGGTGTGCAGAAAAAGAGATTTACAAAAACCTGGATTCACAGGGAGTAACTGTGCTGGTCCCTGCACAAACATTTTTGGACACAAGTCAAAAACAAGGAGAGCAGCTAGAAAGTCAAACTCAGGACGGCAAGGACAGAGAGGGAAGAAACAAATGGGAATGCAAAGAATATCACCTGCTTTTCCTCCAGCTTTTGCAGCAATTGCAGGCTAATTAGTTCTAGGAAATGCAGCAAAAGCCTTATTTTTTTGTAGGATCTGCCACCCATTTAGCACTCATTTTTTCTTGCAGTTGCCACAGACATGGCAATTTGCTTTTCTTAGTCTTTCCAGTGAAAGCATTATGAGGTGAAGTCCTCCTCTGGCTCCTCACAGAGTCATTGCAAGCCTCCAGCTAGTCATTTTTATCTAATTGACTCTTTGATCCATCCATGATTGGCCTTGGTGGGACCCGCCAGGCTGAGCCGGGCGGACTACCCAGGCAGCAGAAATATGATTTCTCTAGGCTCATTATTCCAGGAGATCAGGAAGCTCCATCATTGTGATTTATCTGCAATTTCAGAGAGAAAATGGTCCTGGCATTTAAAGCCATCCTTGGAACAGGCTCCTCTTATAACTACCATCCATACCAGTCACAGCAGTTATTAAGACCATAAGAAGATGTTTTGGAGGTGACTTAAGTTGACAGAAACCAGGTTTTTCTTCCCAGATCCCAGGCCCAGAGGTCAGGACACAGTCCCATAAAAGAGAATTCAGGGATCCCAAAAACACACCCAGTCCCAGCTGTTTGGTACCTCTTTCCCATTACAGATTGAGCCACGTTCAAATCCTCTGCCCTCTAATCTTCTGCCATTAAAACAACTCAAAACAGCATTTGTGCAGGCTGGGGAGGAAAAAGAGGAATAGTTTGCAATGACTTTTTTTTATAAGCTCCTCTGAAGCATCAATGTAAGGAGAACTTTTAGTAATTTAGCATTTACAACCAGTAAACACCAGCCAGCAATGGGGAGAATGTGTCTTCTCCAACCAGGAGCAAAACCCTGGACGGTGCCTCTCTGCCACCAGGGGTTTTTACAATGAGAACACTGCTTTTTGGCATATTTTTCTGGATTTTGTTTTGTTTTTTTACCTTTTTTCTTCTTTTTTTCCTGAAGGATCCCATACCCCTTTGTCAAGCTCCCTCTATTGCCACTCCTCTACAGAGAGACAGGCTTAAGAGGAAAGAGAAATGCAGTCAACTCTAAGTAGACAGCAAATTGCAAAACTGGAGATATAGCTGGAGATATCTATAACTGGAGATCAATATCTTATCTTTCATTTGTCGGCAAAGCTTCTTACAAAGCTTCCATTGTGTTTCCAGGGCTGTTTGGCAATGAATTCTTTATTTAAGGGCTCTCAAAGATACACTTTGACTCCTACTCCAAATGTCCCAGGGACGTCCCTGTCGTGCTTCTGTTGGGTGTTTGGGAGACATTGGCTGCCATGGTAAGAGCTGGTTTTGTGCCTCAACACGCGACAAAATCTCATGCTGTTGTTGTGATCAAGAGGGAATGGGCCTAGGAGGAATCAATACGGTCTGATTTAACCCAAAAATAACTGCACGTAACTGGGCCCAAGGCTCCACTGAGGTTGTGAAGAACTTCTTGCAATAAAGGCATGGGGTAGAAACACATCTGCTGTCTTCTTCAGTGAAGATGAGTTGCCACAGACAGTGAATGCCCTCAACTTGTGCAAAAATGAGCCTCGATTTACCTGCAGTACCGTGTGCAGTTCTGGGCTCCCCAGTATAAGAGGGACGTGGAACTTCTAGAGCGGGTCCAGTGGAGAGCAACTGAGATGGTTAAGGGACTGGAACATCTCTCCTACAAGGACAGACTGAGTGAATTGGGCCTGATTAGCTTGGAGAAGAGAAGGTTGACGGGGGATCTGATTAACCTGTGTAAGTTCATGAAGGGAGGCTGGAGGCAGGAAGGGGCCAAGCTCTTGTGGGTGGTGGCCAGTGGCAGGCCAAGGGGCAGTGGGTGCAGGTTGGAGGCCGGGCAGCTCCATGTGGCCGTGGGGAAGAACTTGTTTGGTGGGAGGGTGCCCGAGCCCTGGCCCAGGCTGCCCAGGGAGGCTGCGGAGGCTCCTGCTCTGGAGACCTTCCCAGCGCGCCGGGATGGAGCGGGTGCCCCGTGCTCTGCGTGTCCCTGCTGGAGCAGGGGCTGCACTGGGTGATCCCTAGGGACCCCTTCCAACCTCAACCATCCTGGAATTCTGTGAGCCTAGAGGCCACCCTCTGTGGGTGCACCTGGATGTATCCTCAAAGCTTAAGACACCAAGACACCATGTAGCTGTGTGGCCATGGGACAAACATCATGTGGCCATGGGATCACACCAAGCCCCAGGTTCCTCCAACAGCCACTCACCTACCCTAGTGGGGCAGGAGGAGGTGACCTGGTGATGATAGCTGGAAGGATGGACTCCTCCAGCCACCACGGGGTGACACAGCCGAGCAGTGAGCACGTTATTGCAATACTAAAACGCTTAAGTGGCCTTTCAAATCTAGTCAACGATCCAGCTTTCTTGGGCAAGAACTCTTTACACTGATTAGAGTGGAAGATGCCACAGATTTATGGTCGAGCAAACCATGTCACTCTCAATCTGCTTTCTTCCCATCTGCAGTTGGACTGTGGCTATAACACAATCTTTTGAAACCAGTTTCTCCCTCTGTAGCCATCTCAATTGGGGCGTTTCTGATGCATCCTAGTGCTACCTCGCAGTGCTGAGAAGGAGCTCTTCAGAACAGCTATGCTTACCTAGCTCATGGATCCAGAACCAGGTTCAAATGCTCCACAAACTTAAGGCAAGATGCTGGACTTCAATAGAAGCAGCATCAGATCTTATTTTATCCATTGTGACATACAGCAAGATTTGTTGTCAAATATCATTACAGGGCACATGAGGCTGCAGACCATTCCCCACAAGGACTTCCATGTCTCTGAGTCACATTTTGACATGTAGCAATTACTTTTCCTGCCTCTCTATACAAATATCCAAATTGCAGTGCTGTGATTTTCAGTCCTCCAGCCACTTCAAACACACAGGCTACACTGGATGATTGTTTTTGTGTTTCTGCAAGTCCTATTCAAATCTTGCTCTTGAAGTTATATTTTCTGAGGACGTCATCTGGAAACCAAACAGGGTGACCTAACTTCTTGAAAGCAAAAAAAAAAAGGGCAATCTGAGGAAAACAGCCTGTGATTAGTTTAATTGTATGGTTGGCGATGTGTATGGCCAGGTCAGCTCTGCCTGGACACAAGCTCCAGAGGTGGAAACAAGGGCTACAGCAGACAGCTACATGTGAAGGGTAAAAAATGGGGAAGGGGATTTGCTCCCCTTGGCCATGTGCTGTAGTCAAGGAAATACTCAGCAGTGGTTTTGTCAAGGTTGGTCCCAGTCTACTGCAATGACAATACTCTCCTGCAGCCTCCTAACCTTGGAGGATGCCCCAAAGCTGCTCTGCAGACCTTGCCAAGCAGAAGATAAGCAGCAAGATGTCCAGGAAGAGAAGATCTGGCCTCAATAGCCCATTGCCACCCAAATCCCACACTTCCTGCCCTCTAGGACATCTTCTAGAAAACAATGGACTCTAGCACCCATAACCAGTCTCAAATCTTCAGATCTGCCCACAACCCTGCTCAGGTTTGGTGTACAACATTGGTACTCCAATATTGAGACTCTGTAATGACTCCAACTGCACTAATGCAGCATTAAGGACAGATTGATGATGACCTTGCTATTTTTCATAATGTGCAATTGTTCAACCAAATAGGTATGAAGCGGAAGCTGTAGTACAGAGGGAGTCATCCCCGGGAGAGGAGGAGCCCCCATGGATATGTCAAAATTTCCTCATACCTTCATCTTGGGAAGACCTGAGAGGCTTCACCAAGTCCAGCAGGATGTTGTACTGCCATAAAACTTGGAAGCAACAAGATTTAAATGACTTATCCTGGAGTTATTAGGAGATAAAAGAAAGAATGGGAATCTGGACTCCAATTTACCAAGTCTTCTAACTAAATGAAGAAATCTTTTCATGCACGCACTTGTAAGGCCACGCTCTGAGAAGCTCATATTAAATCACACGCTTTCATGGCATGCTGGCTGCGCAGCTTTATGCAACAAATCACTGCTGTTTCATGCTACAAAAAGCTTTTGAGTCGTGGCAGTCCCACAATGCTGAGGATGTTTCAGTGCGACATGAAACTTGCTGCATGCGTGCAAAGAAAACCCCCAAATCTGTGGCCACGTAATGTCAGGGAAAGCATTTTCCCTCTTGTTCTCCTTTTATTCACCCCACAGGCAGATTTTCTGCTGTTCCCACGTTATACCATCTGGAGCGCGGGCCCTCGCAGATCTCTGCTATTTCAAGCACCTTCTTCACAGCAGGATTTCCCCATAACCAGAGCCCATTCCTGTCAAAGGCATTTGTTCCAACAAGAGCACCTTGCAAGCTGATATGCACAAACCTCATCATATGCTCCGTCAAACCTGGGAATTATCATCCAACAAGAGCGAGTACAGTCTAGTTTTCTATCTCCTTGCCATGCGTGAGAAAAGAGCTCAGAACTTCCAAATGTCCCTTTTGTAGATGGAAATATCTACATGAATTGGATTCTGTTGTGAGATGAGTATTAGTTTTCTCCTAAATTACCGTGGTCAATGTGATTATTGCTACTGCTGTCACACAAGCAGGATTTAAGCCAACTAGATACCATTTCTTGCCCTTCTGCAGATGCCTACACAGGCAGACATGCACACAGCTTTGCAGGCTGTTGTGTGGCCGAGTGAGCGCCCACCACCCTCAGTCTCTGCTCCCTTTGCTATAGAATTATAGGATCATAGAATCATAGAATGCTTCAGGTTGGAAAGGACCTCAGAGGTCATCGAGTCCAACCCCTCTGCTCACACAGGGTCACCTAGAGCACGTGGCACAGGGCATTATATATTATATATGTGTGCATTTGTTTGAGCCGTGCCAGCAAAGTCGTGGACAGAGCAGGCAGGACTAAAAAAATAATAATTTCTGCAGCGTTAAGTGTTTTATATATATATTGCACATATTATATAAACATATTTACTTCTCTTGGCGGTCAGGCTTGGGTGCTGTGCGTTTCACTGGTGCAAGCTGAATGCTGCAGAACCTGGAAGTTAAGCTCGTGTTGCAACATGATTTATTTTGGGTGGAAAGAGCCGCTTCGTTTGCTAGACAGAAATCAAGCCAGTGCTTTCTGCAGAGCGCTAAACTCCTCCTAAGCCAGCAATGCAAGTGGGGAAGGACAGAAAACGGGAGAGATTTACCTTGATGCTGAGAAACGGATTCTTGCAGAATGTTCTCCGGGATTGATCCGGGAAGCTGCTCTTGGTGGCAGTGGTTGTCATTCTGGCAGGTCTGTCGGATCCGCCTGCCAAAATAAATCATTCAGCACGATGCCAACCGATCCACATGAATTTACTTTGCTCGGCACAGCAAAATCCAGCCGCGCTTTGCAAACGCCCCTGCAACAGGCGTGCAGTCACCATAACGAATTATTAATTATGCATGTTTTCCGCTTCTCCTAGCACTTCCCTGCTGCAAAGCAACATGCAAACGCTAATGATCTAATCGCTGGGGCATGGGTGAAGGCGACGTTAAGAGTCCTAGGAGGAAGGTTAAGAGGTTAAAGAATCATCAACTGCTCTACTTGATAATTATTTTACTCCACAAAGAGCTTGAGTAATGAGCACAGGGACATTGATGAGTGACACAAAAGTAGGAGTTGTGGCTGATACCCCCATGCAGAGGGAGCTGGGCAGGCTGGAGAGGTGGGAACAGAGGAAAAGCATGAAGTTTGAGAGAGAGAAGGGCCAGGTCCTGCACCTAGGGAGGAATAACCCCAGGCACCAGCACAGGTTGGGGATGACCTGCTGGAAAGAAGCTCTGAAGAAGGACATGGGCATCCTGGTGGAGAACAAGGTGACCATGACCCTGGTGGCCATGAAGGCCAATGGTCTCCATTGCCTCAAGCAGAGCATTGGCAGCAGCTCCAGGAAGGGCATCATCTCCTTTGCTCTGGGGAGGCCACATCTGCAGCGCTCCATCCATTGCCTCCTTCGTATCTTTGAATCTCTTAGCTTTTTTTCACCTGATATCAGCTCCATACCTGGAATGACCATCCCACACCCTGATCCCTTCCCAAATCCCGCCACAAGGAGCATCCTATGGGCTTTACACAGTGCCTGGAGCAGACTCTGGTCATCACCATGCTGGTGGAAATCTCCTTGGCCTTTGCTCTTCTTCCATGGTAGGAAGCTCCAGAGCCTGCCTAGGAGATTCCCAGGTTTACTAGGCACAGCTGAGACCAGGATTCAGCCTCTTTTCACATTATATCACACCAGTGATACAGCTTTCTAGCTATGTTTTGTAATATGCATTACGTGGTGATGCTGATTTTGAAGGTCAATGCTATAAAAAGACCAAAAAAACCCACAACATCCGTGACATGAGGAAAAGGGTTAAAAGGAAAACCCAGCTCAGCACTTCAATTCTGCCAGAGCAGTCCTTAGGCCAAAGGACCTGCCTAGACATGAAGATCATAGCAAAGTTAGGCCTGTTCCACCAGTTGTGGCCGGGTGCAGGTTTGTTGGCAAGTGTCCTCATGGGATTTAACTGATTTCAACTCCCCCTTAAACCAGGCTTAAACCTGCAGCAGGGCAAGGGTGCACTTGAGGTGTCTCCCCATGCACCAGCAGCTTTGGAGATGCTGACCTGCCCAACCGCCGTCCCAAGAACTGCTCCAATATGAGCATGGATCTGAAGTGTCACCCCATCATCTCCCTCCTTCCCTGTCCATATTCCAAGCTCTACACTGAAAGGCTCCACATTGGGGTTTTTTTGGTGTGTTTAATCCTATTTCCCCCACAACAAGCAGCTGCAACCTGGAACAAACGAACAATTTACTGATGTCTGCTCTAGCAATAAAGAGCATCTTAACTGTCTCGTACAACCCTCAGCAGAGGCAAAGACGCTCGTGGACACCCGTGTGCTGCTGAGCTACCAGCTCCACCACATCCTCTGCAGAAAGCACTCGCCGCTCTCGGCCCCGTTTCAAGAGCTGAGACAGAGCATGAAATAGAGGATGGGATCGATAAAGCAAACCCGGCCGTAAATTAAAGCAGCCTTGCAAAGCTAAGGCTGAGCCCCTGGAGAGCCAACGCACCCGCCTGTCTCTGCATGGACCGCGGCAGCCGATGCCGCCCGTCTCAGGGAGCATCGTTAGGATTAATTATTTAGAGCCGCCGGCTTGGCTGGAGGCGCTGAGGACGCTCCAAGGCTCGGAGGTGACACTGAGGATGGGAATAGCAGTGCCAAGGGAGGAAGCTGAAAGGAGCCCGGGTTTCCAGGATGTGCCACGTCTGTGGAGCTGCTGAGCACCGGAGACTCAACCTCTTGCTTTCCTGCACTACCTGTTTTAATGTATTTCATGTCTAATAAATTAGACCTGCAAACTCTGTGAATGGTGTGACCCACAAGAGCATTTTGCTCGCCCTGCCTACCCCTCCCAGGCTCAGGTTCAATTATGGGCATCTTCTACCCCTTCAATAGGTACACCTGGATAAAGTCTAACCTCTCTATTTTCATAAAATGGTTAAAAAAAAAACACTGGAGAGTGGTTCCTCTTTCTCCTGGGGGTTTCTTGAGTCAAAGAAGAAGCTGCGTTGGCTGCTGGCAGCAAATGGACAAGGAGGCCAGGCCGGTTCTGGACAAGGAGGCCAGGCCAGTTCTGCCTTCACAGAACGGTATGCATTACACAGTGACCCTGATTTTGAAGGTCAGTGCTACAAAAGAACTGAAAAAACCCACAACATTCGTGAGATGGGGAAAAGGGTTAAAAGGAAAACCCAGCTCAGCACTTAAATTCTGCCAGAGCAGTCCTTGGGTTCCTGCTTGTACTTCAGTGCCCACCTTAGCATGGTCTACCTCAACGTGGGACATCCTGGACACGAGCAACCTCAACGCTGCTTATTATACACAGAGCAGGGAGGAGATACTGGAAAGGAAACGCTCAGGAGATATCTGAATTTTTACAGGGTTAAAACCAGGAGCAAACTGCTGGAGTTGGATCCTATTTCCTCGTGCTGTCTCACGACAGCACTTTGGGCTCAGCCTAACCACGGCATGCCCAACCAAGGCCACGCATTGCCGCGTCAAGGCCGTTCACAGCGCTGCAGGGCAGCAAAGGGTGCTGCCTGCGGACTTGTTTACTCGTCTGCACCGCAGGAGGCAGCTGTGGGTGTAGGAGAACTTCGCAGCGCCCAATAACGCAAGAGTTGAAGGGCTGCCACGGCCCTCCCTAACTGCTCATGCTCCCAAACCACGGAGCCCGCCCCGTGCCCAGCTCCTTGCTCCCAATTAAAGCTGCATTGCAAGAGGAAGAGCCGCGAGCCCGGCGCCTTGCACCGTGCCGAGCTCGCGCTGCGGTTAGAACGGGTGCTAAGCCGAACGCTAAAACGTTTTGCTCGGCTCCCGTGGCGCTGCAAAGGGAGCAGCGGAGGCTTCTCGCAGCTGCAGGAGATGAATAAGCTCTTCCTTTGGAAAACGTTTTGCAAGGCTTTTTCACAAGCCACAATAATAAGTTTTATAGGATCGCAGGCAAGGAGAGAAGCCTGGCTTTGTTAGAAGAGGTTCTTGTGGTTGCTGTGCAAACGCAGTGAAGCTGAAGGCTCTACCAGCACCAGCATCCAACCCTCTTGCTCAAAGTGGAGACGTTTTGGGATCGTGATGGTGAACAGCTGGCTCATGGGAGAGCATGAGCATCATCATCATCATCATTATTATTATTATCATCATCAGCAGCAGCATCCTTATCATCATCACTTGCAGACATCAGCCCTGTGTGGCCATCCCACCCACCTCAGTCAGCTAAGTGAGAGCAATTAGGCTGTGTTTGCACAACACGAGGTGTTTATATAATCAGTTTAATGAGAGTCACCTGTTGCTGCCTACAAGCATGGGAGCAGCTGGGAAGCTTGCCTTGAGACCTACTAAAGGATGGGCTGTGGTCACACATGGACCAATATGTTCCTGAAGGGTTTCTCTGTGCTGCTTTTCATACCTGTGGGCAAGGAGCTAGGAGATGGTCTCAGAACCTTGTCTAGCAAGTCCATAGGAAGATGTTTCCAC
>JAVCKT010004644.1:0-46790 GCA_032273925.1 Rhynchotus rufescens
TGGAACTTACACGGCTGAATTTCTCTTTCCTTTCAAAACACTAGGAGTTAAAGAAAGAGAACCTGCTTTTACAACCCAAACCTTGATGTTTTTTAAACAAGACACTCTGCATTATTTGGATGATTTCTTCTGTTTATTGGGTAGCTTTGCGTCATCTCAAAATGAAAATAACATCAAGATCCAGTGAATTGAATTGGTGATAAAAATTGAAAAAGACATAGAAATCTTTCATAAACAGTAATAAATAAAGCAATACATTCATCTGATATCATCTGAATGATTGTGATAAGTCCAACATATTATATGCACCCAAGTTTGATTAGAATTTTGTTCTACAGAGAAAACCATTAGCCTGTTTTTGAATATTCCCTGTTCTTTTTTTTTTTCTCTTTCCTTTAAACACCACATAAAAGCCTTTTCCAGCATCACATTTCCATATATGACCTCCTTTTCTGCCCCCACATGTGTATCATGTTATGTTAAATTCCCTGGGATCTGCACACCATGGAAGTGCAATAATAAGTCAATGTTTTATTTATAAGCTTGGCAAATGCATATACCGTTATATTATCTCAGCTGGGCTAGTTCATTTCATTTCATCTCATTTCCTATGGAACTCTGAAGTTTTGTTTCCTGCTACCCTCCAATTTTGGCAGCTGTCTCTAATCACAGTCTCTTCTGCTGTAATTCTCCTGTGGGTACATAGGAGCCCATAATAAGCTTATCAGAAGCAGTTGTTTGTGTTCCTGCTATCATTCATTTACTGATGGCATTTTGCTCTTAAACAAGGGGACTGATCAGTGCAGCTTTAGCCTCGCACAGCAGTGGGAGGTTTGCAAGTTACCCTGCACCACATCTTCCTTCTTTGCAGCACTTAATATTATTTGAGTCCTGGAATCTCTACTGTGGTTGTCCACCGCAGTAGACAATTATTATTTGTATTCTTCTCTTCCATGTGTAGCAGACTTTGTAATTCTTTTTCTCTGACTGAAGCAATCCATAGGCTCATGTGGAATAGAAAAGACATCATATTATAGTTGTTGAAAAGTTTGGGTATTTCCTTATTTCTTTTGTAGCCTACCTAGTTTCTATATTGTTTGCCTTCAGATAAATGTCTGACACTTAGAAAGGTACACAGTAGAGAATGTATTTCACTTCTAAATTAAGTGAATGTATTCATGAATATCTGTAGAGCCACTGAATGAATATCTGTATTCACTCACTGCATACTTAATATACTTAATATAGCTGTTGTCTATCACCACAGTATTCATGTTGGTACTGACTGTATGAAGAAATTGTCAGCCTGGTGTCCCTAATTCATGTAATTTAAAAAGAAAAAAAATAAATTAAAGGAATGAAATAAAGTATTTTTATCAACTATCATTTATTTTAGTCTGTACTAATCACTCTGTGCCTCTGTTAATTGACTCATTTTTAACACTGTGTTGTTAAACTCATGCTGCTTTATGCCCTGCGTGACCAGGATCTAACTTGTGTTAGTCATTGAATCCTGCTGTTTAGAAGTGATTGAAATTTAAGTGTTTTCTCTTTACAGTAAGCACTTATCATCTTATCCAAATATTCAATAAGAAAGAACAAACTTGCTTCCGAATTCACAAACTGTAAAACTGTTGTCAATCAGGTGCAAATTCGAAGAAGTCAATGCAATGACTCCTGTGCAAAACCAGCATGCAAACAGAACAAGACCAAGAGTATTGACTATTATTTCCTCCTCAGATCAATGTCCCCAAATATATTTGTTGACCTACTGGGCCAGATGACTTTCCATTGTAGCAGCAGTGATGTCAGCAGGATTTAGCATGAATTGTAATGGTAGGTAGACATGGTTACCAAGTAATATACAGCTAGTTGTGCAATGTTCTAAGACAATTTTTCCAAGGTTTCAATTTGCACATGCATTTGAATTATAAAAATATCTCTTCTACCTGTTAGAACACACCTGCTTGTATTCAACATAAATCTCATGGCTAAAAATGAAGTCACTATTTCTCAACTTCTCTCAGTAAACATAGAGAATCTTTTATTCATTAGAAAGCTAATATTTCTGCTTACTCTATTTTTTTATGAAGAAAACAAATCCAAATCTTCGAAGAGTTGATGTTTTCTCAGCCCCAGGATGTTCTGTTTTGCCTCCATTAGGCTCTTCAGCACAACTCTCTTATTTGTTTTAAGATTATCTGTAGTTTTGTGATTACTTTCGACAGTTTAGCTGACTCTCATTTGTTTTAAATAACGAAAGGATCTGACTCACTTCATCTGTCTGTATGAAGCAGAAGTAGGAACAGAAACTCACTGTTTTTGCAAAGAGTAAAGAAGAGAGTGGAAGATTTAGAACAAGGATGAAAAAAATCTCTACTTAAAAACTGCATTCCAAAAATTGTGCTCTTGCCAAGAGCTCCAAGGCACATGTATAGGACAACCAGATTTTAGTTTGGGTGGTTTTCACTCCCACCATCACCAAAATAATGGAAATGCATAAACTGGTGCACGATCAGACTATAGAGTATCTACCTCTTTTTTGGAACTGTTGGATCTCACGTAGGTTTAAGATTTTGGCTGTATTTTTTGTATATTTGAACTGTTGAGAGAGTCCAGTTATATACTTGAGGATAGATAGTGTAAGGGTACCCCTATTCACAGTACAGCAAATAGAACTGTTACATAAACAACATATTTATAGAAAAACAGGATTATAACTGTTATCTCTTATCTCTAAGGCACTTGCTGACACAGTTGAAGGACAACATGTAACAGCCAGTTAAAAATGAACCTCTGACCTCTTGGTCAGAGGTCCAGATGTGACATCTCTTGTGTTCAGAAAGATAGCATCATTCAGTAGTTATGGGGAGAAGATCTGAGACAGCCTGGGCATTGCATGAAGGAAAAAGGCCTATTTGTTTTGGATTCTGAGTGGGATATGCCTTTTCTCTAACACCTATCATGGAGTTTCAAAACAAATACATTTGTATTATCAGGTCCTACACTTATATGAACTGGGACTTTTACTCTCCGGACAAACTGTAAGAAGTTGAAAACAGGAAGATATTATTAGAAGCAAAATCCAGTAAGCAGACTTCCTTTTGTTATCTGAATTATACTGATGTATCAATCCCCACATTTTATCATCTTTCATATATCAAAAGTAAGGAAGTAAGATCTTGAGAAATGCATATTTATCCTGCAAGATAATGGTAATTTGAATTTCAGTAGAGACTTCCATCTAAGGCTTTCAGAGAGCTTTACAAATGTTAATCCATTAAATATCACAGTGTAAGACATTCCCTTGAGGCAGGTGTTTTAATTACCTCTATTTTACAGAGCAGAAGCAAGCAAGACATAGAGAGATTATTACCTTATTTGTAAAGTAACAGAGTAAATCAGTGCACAGCCATGGAAGGAAACAGAGGAGCTGTGATGCTCAGCCTTCCTGTAAAGGTCTCTTCCTTTCAGTGTTTTCAATAATTTATGTGTCTTAAAAAAGAAAGGAAATGAAAGAAAGTTTTAGTAAAAAGGATGAAATGGTTAGATTTTGTTACAACAGTCATATAATGCAAGAACTGGACAGAGGATTTGTACTATGCAGTAATGGTCTCCTGAATGTCATTAAGTGCTTAGCAAAAAGGACAGATGGAGGTGCTGCATCCACCTGATATCTGTAGATGATAATGTCGGAGAGCCTCATTTTTGATGAAGCAAGCAGCAAGTAAGTTTGGAGTCAGTCTATTTACCTTTCATTGAATGCTATTATTCTGCCAAGAAGACATATTGGCATCCATCAAGGTTCTGCTGGAGGGAACTTACTAAGCAATGTCTCTCTCTTTTTTCTTTTTTTTTTCTTTTTTTGATATAGTTGTAAAATAACCTTATGATCTCACTCTTACAATCTCATTCTTTACATGCTATTATGAGCCATTCCATATATTATACAGGTAGCAGAATGTATCAGAAGGCCACACATAATGCAGTTTATGCCTTTTTACAAGCAAACAGTTTGATGGAGAAATGAGTGTCAATTATCCTCACGTAAAGGATCTGGTTTAGGGTTTCTATTGTCAGATATTTGCTTTCATAACAGAAAGCTATATCTACACAAATAAAACACCCAGCAGAGAGCAAGACATAGCTCTGAAGAGAATCTGTCTGCATGTTTGTGGAGACTTTTTTGCCTACAGTCTTTGCCCAACTTTGTTTGATCAATAAAAAGAAGGTGTTTCTTGTTTGAAACTACTGAGAATTGATCGGTAGAGCCCTCAAGCTGGAGTTACAAGGAGAGAGCTATATTGGTATACTGAGTATCTACACAAGTCTTTGTTAGAGATCCCCTGAATAGGAATGGACAGCAATACACAGGACATATCCCTGTTTAGGAATATGAGCAACATCTTTTTTCACTAGCTAGCCTGGATCAGAAATCCAAACCCTTTGAGCAGTTTTTATTCTAAGAGGGTCATCCACCACTGAAACATACCTCTTAAGATTAGTCAGAATTATGATAAAAATAGCAGTATTATTTCTTTATTAGATCTAAAATTACTTAGATCATGTTTTCACCTTCAAGTAGCATTCCAGTGACCAAGTCAGCACAGGCTGCGTAGTTACAATCATTTTTCCTTTAGGTCTGTGTTATGATATGCCTCTCTCAGTCCTTCTAAATATTCTTACTAACCAGAATATGTTCACTAGGAGACAATATGTCTCCGAAATATTTGCTCTCAATAGTATCATCATATGCCATTGACCTGGACTCTATTGTCTCAATAAAATAGGTGTATTTTCACCTATTCACATTCACCTCTCACACTACATTTTTAGCATGGTGAAGATCAGTCTACTGGTAGTGACACTTAAACAGAATAACATTTGGTGAAATTGCAAGTTGGAAATGCAAATTCCACTTAGGAATTCATGGACACCTTCCTGTATATTATCCAAGAGAAGAAACACATCTCTAATCTCTTTACTTCAGGAACAAATACCCTTTGAATAGAAGTTGTTCTACTAATTGCCAGTAATAAAGCAGCTTGACTAATTCTACCCATCACTGCTCACTTGTACTCCAAATTCTGTCTGCCTTTTTCAGCCCATTCATTTTTGTCTTTCCTTGCCGAAGACTTGACATAGTGGCAGAACTACCATTTAGGATACTTTACTTTAGCAGTGGCAGACACCAAACAGCACAGCATTGATATATTCCTGTGCCAACAGCAACCAATCACATTTCATCCAGTGGCTAACATACAAAATATACTAACCTTGACTTCCCTTATGTTTGAAAGCATAAAACATAGGTATGGAAACATGTTTTAGCATTCCATGATACATTTGCTAAGGGGCTGTTTGTATATTAAACTATCTGCTATTTGATGACATGCTAATCAGGTATTTGACATATGCCTTCCCTGTTACATTTGAAGTATTTCTGGTACATAAGTGCTTTTCTGAAAAATAGTACATATACACCGATCTCTAAATCTAACTTTGGTCAGGTGAACTGCAGGCTCATTGTTGCTAGCATTACTGAAATCCAAAGATTTTGGCAGTAGCTGGCAGCTTCTCTGCTAGTTGTCGTGAATAGTTTTGATGATCATTTCAGCCCAGGTCTTCAGTATACATGTCAGAGGGCTGCTGTGAAAATTAGCACATAGTCATGGAACTGAAGTGTGCCCTAACAGAGACACAAGAGAACTGAGCTGAAATTTTGTGTACTACCTTCATTCTGCCATTTTCTAACTTTGATGCACTGCAAAGTTGCAAGTTTTCTAAAACGTTGTTTACTTCTTATAGTGCATACATATCTAATTAATAATCAAGAGGGAAGTGTATTTATTGCTTTCTGGACACAGCATTTAAATCAGAACACCTGCAGTTTATCTTGTACAACAAAAGACAAAGGGTAACAGCTGCAGCATGGGGAGCTCTACACAGACATTTGGAGGAAATGATGGACATTAAAGTGATAATCAGTTCCCATTTATTTATTTCCCCTCCCTGCTCATCTCTATGCTATGGTATTTCCTTGTACGAAAGTGTCTCTTTCTACACATGAATTGCTATTTCTTTCACCTCTGTTTCTTTTAGGCTGTTAATTTGGACATGGGAGTCTCTTTTGTTTAATGTTTGGCGCAATCAAGTACTGGCCTCAGCTGGGACCCCTGGATACACCGATTTTAACAATTGCACAAGAAGCAAGGATAAGAAAGAAGCCCATAGCAGTCCAGCTTTAGGCTGCATAAACAATGTCTTCAAAGAAGTTCTTTTTAATCTGCAGTACTAGCAGTCTTAGCCAAGCTATTTGTGTTTATATGGACGTGAAAAAAACCTTTGAATGGTACCTAATTGACTGTGGTATCTATACTGATCTTCTGTACTTTCATCCACAGAAGTAGGAGTAAGCAGCATTTCCACATGGTAAACACTTCATTTAATATGTACCGTTAATCATACAGGCAAAACTGAGGCATAATTCCACCGTTTGATTTGTACTGCATTAATTGCAAGGATTTTACAGCCCAGGTACCAACCTCTCTGGTACCTGTCACTGCCATTTGATGGAGATGATGAAGGTTTGGCAGTGACACATGCAGAGCCTTGCAAGAGGCTAAACTTTTGTGATGGAAGCCAGAGACTTGTTGCTGACCATGACTAGAAGAGGTGATGCTCTTCTCTAGTGCTCAGGTTCCTCTCACCACTCATTGATGCATCTTTTCTTGCATGGACTGCTGGCATGAAGATGTAGTTTCCACCGTGAACCGCTAGATGCCCTGAGATCACTTTGCTTCCACATTTCTTTCAACAACCAAAGCCATTACTGTGAAAAAGCAAGAAACATCGTCTCAGCTAAGGCATGAAAACAGCAGCATCTTGGGCTAGTGGGGTATATTTTTCAGATTAAAATAATATCTGCTCTATAAATATATTCTGTTCAAATGCTGAAAAAAAAGCAATATACATAGTAGGGAATCTCTCAGTATCTCTGCTGCAAGGATGAAAGATAGTTCCTCAGGGCAATGCAGATAAAAGCAAAAAAATTAATATTACAGAGATGGAAATCTCTCAGTTGTCCCAAATAATAGTCAGTTTGCAGAAATCTAGCAATTCTGGCAAAGGTATCTTCAGAAGCAGAAAGCACAGTAAGACACATTTAATACTGTCTCTTAAAAAAAAGTTCTGATGTTATTGCACACTGGTACAAGATAAGGAAATGCCACTAATTTTAGTAGAGTTGTTCTAGGTTTACATCAGTTTGAAAGCAGAATATATCTGTATTAGACCTGTGCATGTGATCATAACTTCAGCAGTTTTCTTAAGTACATGATGGCCTTGAATCCCCTGCATAGAGGCCCTTGCATCCTAGCACTTAAGCATATACGTAAGTAGTTTGCACCTAAGCCTTGCTCCAAACCGTATATTAACCTCCTGATGCCCTTCTTGACACTGCAGGAAGCAGTGTGAAGGGAAGGACAGGAGAGAACTTGCTTTATCTCCTATTTTACTGACCTAGATGATCAGTGCTTAGCATGGAACATGGCTGTCCTGCAGCTGGGACATTACTGAGTTAGATATTTCCTACTTTGAAGCATGAATTCATCCTAGTCTGCACAGTGGGCACCTTGTATAGATTTTAGTGAGGTAAAGCATCTTAAGAAATAGCTGACATTTAAGCTTTAAGATATTTGATATAGATTTGTTGTATTCATCTGCATGTCAAGCTACAGGGCTCTGTCTGAACTAGTGCAAAGTGACAAAACTTCTCCAAATCTCCTTGACCAGAACACTGTTTAAGGAGGAGACATTCTCTTTCATAACGTGGGCACATCTTTCCAAGCATTGTAGATTCTTCATGTAGTAAGGAAGTATTGAGAGCTCTGTTTTTCAGAAAATGGGCCTTGCAGAGATCAATTCCCCTACTCAAAGATACTCAAGAAATTAGTAGTTGAAGTGAAAAAAATAGCAGAGCTGTCTGTACTCCGAGTTTTCTGCTTTGAGTACTGTGTGACCCTGCTATATTAGCTCATTTGTGAAGGGATCACCTCACTTTATTCTCTCTGAAACAGCTTGGGGATCCCCACTACAGCAAAAAGCTTCTGATAAAAAAGGTAAAATTGCTCTCAACTGAACAGTTGTTCCTCTACAAACGCAATTGTGTAACAGGAAGCACCTTTATCTCTTGTTGCACAGAGGATATGAAGGCAGGCTTAGAAAACTGTAAGGCTTCATCTCTCCTCCTCTCTGTTTTTTTTCTTTTTTTTTTTCTTTTTGTGGTATTAGAGTATGTTTGTTATCACCAGCAGCTTCAGAGGTTTCTCTTTTCCAGTGAACACCATGAGTAAATCATCAGCAAAGGGCTCTCAGGATCACCTAACATAATAAAAAATCAAAGAATTGGGCACAGCATAGTTGCGTAGTCACTATAATTAGGCCTATGTTTGTGAATTTATATATTATACTTTCATCCATCCTCATTCTTCTCAAAGCCTGACCTTTCTGAGTATAGGGATGAAAGCAGCATGGTGATCTGAAGGCTGTTATTTTTTTTCAGCATGACTCAGAATGTACTGACCCCTTGAGATGTGATATATTGAAATTGGACTTGACAGAGTGATTAGCTGATTTAGAAGTTGCTTTGAATGTACAGATGTTGCCTGTTTCATGAAGAGTTCTTCAGTTCTGAATTTGAACATAATAAAAAAACATACTAAATAGACACACTTGTCACATACAGAGTTTGGCTAAGCTCCATTTATTCATACTCACTCAGGGGCTCAGACCAAGTTGTTTTCAGCCCTTCTCCCAGCTCCAGCTTTTCCCTCTAGGTTGGAACTGTGCTCCCTTCAATTTCTTTTCTTCCAAATTACTCACCTCTGATAGAATCTCACATTTTTGTATTGTGAGATTTCCTGTTTCCTATTTACAAGGCAGCAGCAGCTTTGTGGTTGAGTAGCAGCACCATACAGGAGATACCTGTCTGTAAGTAGAATCATCAGCAAGAACCACCAGTATGGCCCAACAAGTCTACTACCTTTAAGCTAAAAGTATACCTCCTTTCATAACTGCTGGGGTAACATTTCAGTTTAAGCCAAGAAAAGCAAATCAAGACTTACCTATTCCTAGAACTTCTCCTCCACATAGTATAGATTCATAGAGTCATTATGGTTGGAAAAGACCTTCAAGATCAAATCCAACCATAAACTCATTACCACCATGCCTGATAAACCATGTCTGTAAGTAATCTACACATTTCTTGAACACTGCTGGGCATGAAGACACCACCACTTCCCTGGGCAGCCTGTTCCAATTCTTGGCTACCCTTTCTGTGTAGATTTTTTTCCTAATGTCTGAGCTAATCCTCCCCTGAGGCAACTTGAGACCATTTCTTCTTGTCCTATTTCCTGTTCTGGAGCAGAGATCAGCCTCGTCTCACGACAACCTCCTTTCAGGTGGTTGTAGAGAACAATAAGTCCTGAGCCTCCTCTTTACTAGACTGAATAGCCCCAGCTCCTTCAGCCACTCCTCATAAGGTCTATGCTCCAGCCCCTTCGCCAGCTTTATTGCCCTCCTTTGGACTTACTCCATCTCCTCAGTGTCTTTCTTGTAGTGAGGGGCCCAAAACCAAACACAGTGTTTTCAGTGTGGTCTCACCAGTGGAAGATGATCACCTCCCTGGTCCTGCTGGCTGTGCTGCTCATGATACAAGCCAGGAGGCTGTTGGCCTCCTTGGCCATCTGGGCTCACTGCTGGTTCATGTTCAGTCGCCTGTCGACCAACACCCCCAGATCCTTTTCTGCTGTGCAGCTCTCCAACCTCTCTGCCCCAAGTCTGTAGCACTGCATGGGGTTATTGTGACTGAACCATTCCAAATGCGGAAAAATACGTTGTTGTCCTCCTATTGGCTGATTTGTAGACTGTTACTGATCCTAGAGGGACATGGAAGAGAAGCTCTGATGAGCCAAGACCTTGTTAGTTCAGGTGTTTCCTGTTTGAGATCTCTTTTGAACCTGAGCACATGATCAATTTTCTCACACGAGCAAAAATGAAGGATGGCTAAATCTGAACTGGAGAGTGCTTTCTGGACTGAAAATATAGAAATTAGAAACAACAGGGAGAATTTTACTTCTGCCCTTTACTACTAAGAAAGGAGAGTGCTGGCTTTTACTGCAGCTCTGTCCTTGTGAAAATGAGTGATCAATGTTTATTGATTTTTTACCTGCAGAGAAAGAGACAGAACTTGAGACCTCATAGTTTCATAGATGTTTTAAGCCTAGAATGGATGATAATACTTATTCAGTGTGGCCTTTTGCATTTTCTAAGCCTTAGTTTTTGCAAGAGGATTTTTGTCTCAGCACAATGACTTGGGAATATAAACAGGTAAGAGGAGACTGTCACATTGCTTTATTGAAGCTGATGTGGACAAATTGTGTAGTAAATACAGGATGAATGATTCAGTCCATTAACCTATCTACCAGATAAGCAGATAAACCCTTCCTTTGAAACTTGCTTGTGTTTTCTTGTCATGAATTTGCCCATGTATCTCTTCTCAAAGACTGTAATGATCATCTTCAGTATCCAATTTGAATGATAGTATTACTTCTGCTCTGGAGAGTTTTATTTAAATAGAAAGTGTCCAATAAAAAGTATTCCCCCCTGTTGTGCAGAGTGTAGGCATAGCTGAAACCTGCACTAAGGGTTTCTAAGGAGGACCCAGCAGGAACTCGCTTCCTTTTCCATATCATCGGGAAATAAATTTAACTACACTCCGCACTAGCTGCTACAGGGAGTAGACTTTGCCTAGTCCAGAAAAAATGTGGTGCCTGTCAGAGCTTTCTCGGGGACAGTCTTATCTTCAGATTATGTGTAATATAGCTGTGGAAGAATATAGCTTTGTGAGAGGCTTGCATAATCGTGACCAGCACTGGAATCAGACTACCTCTCTCATTTTATCAGGTATGTTGTAGTCCTCTTATCAAACTGGCCCTAGAAGCATTTAGTACCCAGACCCGTTCAGCTATTGCTCTCCTTATTGTACTGTCAATGCTTGCAAGGAAGCATGCAAAAATAGTCCAAGTGCTGTATCTGTGGAAAGGGGTTGCATAACTTCTTCGGCTTAGTAGAAATAGGACTTGAGAACTAGCCCATTGGCTCCTGACCAGCTCTGTTAACTCTTGATGGCAATGTTCAATATAACTGATTTGTTTAAGTGGAGGCAGCATGGTGGGAGCAGTAGTAATCGCTGTTTGATTCCTCAGAGTTATCCAGACTTTCCCACTCATCTGACTTTTCTCTTCCTGATTGCAAGAGCCATGGGACAGTAAACAGTTACTTAAAAACTTTTCCTATTACTTCTAGGTAAGATAACATTTCTTTGGCAATCTAAAGGCATCAATATCTCCCAGACATGGTATTTAGTGCTTTACATTGCCTTTGGCTAAGCAATGCATTCAGCTTTTCCTCTTATGATTAGGGTAGCATTCATCATATTCGACATATGCCAGGTTTGTGTCTGTTCTTGAGAGGTAAGATAGACTGATTTAAATGTTTAAATGTGTCTGATTCCTTCTTTCCCAGCACTCCTAACTACCTATGATAATGGGAAGCTCACCTCTTCCCACAAGGTGCCCTATAGGGTACAGCCCAATTTTGATCTCTCGACTCAGCATTTTCATACCAGAGGGTATGGAATTTTGCTCCAGAGTGAGACAGTGAGAAATCAGAGTAAACTATATCATCTGTGCTCTGATTTTCTTCTCAAAGTCTTCAGTCAGGCTTCAGGAGAAACATTTTCCTATTAGTATTTAACCCACATTAATGTGCTGTGTTATTTTGCTTTCCTCATTGAGATCTGAAGAGGCAGATGCTTTTCTCAGCTGCAAATAGTTGTGCATACTACATTTATCCATTTTTCACTTTAGGATGCATTGATAAGTCCACTATGAATGAATAAGAGAATAGAGCCCAAACTGTAATGTAAGCTGAGGTCAGGGCCCTTTTATCTGGAGGAAGTCTGGAGCAGACACTGTTCCGTCACAGCTGTAACTTCCACAGTGATGTATCCTAAATAAACCATCTTGTCCATCTTCTATGCCTGTTCCTTAGCCACATATGGAAAAGTCCTCATTAGCTTTGGGTGGCAAAAGCATAGAGGAGAGCACAATGCCAGCTGTCTTTGTTGGAGAAGGGGAAAACAATTAAGCTTTAAACTAGTATGTGCAAAATAATCCCGGTGTATTTGGAAGTGAGGACTCCGAAGAGTCTCACAAAGGAGAGATTTTAGAGTGAGTACAAGAAGATAAATACCTCAAGGAGGGAGAACTTTAGCAGAATAATAAAAAGAAAGTGCTCTTTGATTACTAGATAGTTACTAACAGGTGCTGGAGCTTCTATTACACAGCCTATTTGGAAAAAAAAAAAAGTGAAAAGAAGAAAGAAAAGGAAAAGGAAAAACAAGCTGGACAGAGTAGTATTGAATACATGCCAAGGAACCATTCTGTCCCTGCAGGTAACCTGCCTGTTACCTGATTAGTAATGTCTGATTTTCTAAATGCACCATGCAACTATTTTTAACATTGGCTTCGGCATGACTTCTGGATGTTTAATCTTTCAAGAAAAAAATAAATAGTAATAATAAAAAAACAGACTATCAATCATCAATGACCTCTTTTCCATTTAGGATGAGTTGAAAGATGTCTTGAATATTTTTGTCATGCAATATTTAGGAGATTTATGGCTGGTCCTGGCTGCAGTAGGCCAGAACACTCTTTGAAGGGCAGGTGTCCCACTGACTTTTTCTTGTACCTGAGGTAATATAAGGGACAGAAGCACCTGGTACCCCCTGCCTCATCCATATGGCATCCTCTTCACCATCTGCATTTGCCTGGGGCTGGTGGGGCTGCCATAAGCAGAAGAGGTGGACACATGGTTCAGCCAAGCAGCCCTGCAGATCTCAGAGCAGCAAGGCTATTTCAGCTCTGAAAGATTTACTCTGCCTCTGTGGGTAGGGGGTGGCTCGGGTTGCAGCCACTGTGGTGCCAGCACTGTGGTTAAATATTTAAATTTCATTTACCAGAGCAACAGGGGAAACTGCACTTATGTTTTATAGGGAAAATTATTTTCCAGCATGCAAGTTAATTTTTAATTTGTTGAATTTTTTCTTCCTGCTTTCTCTTCCCTTAGCCACGGTCCCACTCCTATGTCCATTTTTTAATTAGGTTGAGTGATGGCTCTAGGAGGGACTGCAGGGAAAAGCACCTGATTGAATGCTTCTGACTTCTGTGTTGAAGGTAGTTTTGAATCAACACAAGCCCTCTGCCCCAGATCCCAGGGCTTCGAGGACATGCACCCTTCGCATACAGCCACTATACTATGCATTCTTAGCACGTGTGGTTTCAGGATGCTTGTGAATGGAGCAACATGTATTTACCACCCTCATGCTAACAAAAAAATAAATAAATCTGCACTATGGCCAATAAATTAAAAACATCACAAGATAGGCCAATTTCTGAGCTATTTAAAATATGTGCTGCTGATGCCCTGGATGGTAATATATATAGAGAGAAGGATTTATGGGAGTTTGCTATGTGCTTCAAATATCATGAAAACCAGACAATTTAATTTTGCCACAGTCTAAATCTATCTTGGCAGCTCCTGCTATAGCATAGTTCCCATTGCCACATGTGGCACTGATGATGGTCCAGCCTGCTTTCTAATTGGATTTAATAAGAGATTCTGGTTGGGAGGATAGTTCTTTGTTACTTAAAAATTGTGAGTAGACAATATAGCACCTTCAAAATCAGTCAGTATGAAATAAGGGTCTATCTTAACAGATCTAAATGTATGTTCTCATCTCTGTCTATGTCTAAAGTATTTGATCTGGTTTCTTCTAGTCAATCAAAGTGATATCTGAGCAGTGCCACAGAGGGATGAGTGGATTGTTCAACATAGAGTCCTGTAAGTTTCTTGTGTCTGAGATTAAGTTAAATTTACCATGTTTTTCTTTCTTGCATTTTATATCCTCTTTGAGATAATTACATAAAACAGATCTGCAAAGTGCAGTAGAGGGTAGGCAAGTGGGAAAGGCACTATTTGAGTGGCACCTAGGATATGTCTAGACTGGAAATTTAGGCTGAACTCCAGAAATATCTTCCTTCTGGTGAAGTGTATATTCAGCAGACTCCCTGGCCATCCTGGCCTAACCTGGCAAACATCTGACAGTCTCAAATCAGTGCAGCAGAGTTTGCTCAGCCCTTCACATGATCAGCCCTAGTGGAGGAGCATGATGGATGAGCATGATCGATGGATACTTGTTCTTTCCAAGAATTTTGCAAAAGTAGCTTCATCCACAAAAAGTGAGATTCATAAAAATGCAATTTATATACTCAAGTGAATAATACAGGAGAAGTTCATGATGATGTTTGCAGAGCTTCACTCACAACATTTATCCTGATGGTGACCATTATGTATCTGTATTTCACAACTGCAGGAAAACTTGCAGTCCCTGTCAGACATGTGAAGGACTCAGCAGGATAAAATTTTGGGGAGTAGCTTCCTGTGGGCTACATTGATCCTCCAAGAGGCTTTAAATCTCTTTTCCAATAGACATGAATAGAGTGTTCTGCATTAACCAGGGTGTCAGCCAGGGGCCAGCTTGCAAGCCTGCTGCTCTGTGGAAAGGTAGATCTGCACTGCGCTGCAGCAAAGCATAGCAGGAATCGTAGTGCCTGGTTTGAAGTCATTGCTCTGCATTTACCATAATATTATTTCTAAGTCCCTTCTTCTTGATGTTTAAGTCAGTGCCAGAAAAGGGAAGAAAAGGCCACATGTGGATGTGAAAGCATGACAGTGTTTATAGGTGTTCTGTGCTACCTGACAGTACGAATGGCAAAGTCTTGTCTCTGTTAATAGCCATCGTCTTCGTTAACAGTTAGTCATTAGGTAAATCTACAAGGAGGACAAAGCTAAGTGGGAAAGTCCTCACATACTCTTCCAGAGGTACCCCCGTCATGAAAACTCTCAGTAAAGGAGAAGATCAGTGACTGATCTATTGGCTCTATCTAGTGCTGTGTGTTATCTCTGAGACAGGACACTTCAATACACCATAATGATGGAGCTTGCCTTTTGGGTGAGTATTCTCACATATTCAGAGCTGGTAATAACACCGTAAGGGTTTCCACATCTCTTAATTTGTGTAAATTTCCAAATCAGCATGTGGATGTCCTTATTATCTGTGCGGATATCCAGTTCTCTCTCTTCACTGTTGCTAAAATCATGGGTTTTGTGAGCTTCCACTATGCAGCAGGCTTCACAGAATAACTTTTGCCTTTTTGAAACCTTAGGGTTTCTTAGAAGCTACTGTCTTTACTATATCATGAATTTTTTTCTGAAAGGAGTGTTTTCCCTGTTCAAATCAAAAGTCCAGAGCACATTCCAGAAACTACTAGTGTGACAGCAAATATACAGAATCTCTCTTTAGCACAGATTCTAGCTCAGTTTACACTGCTGGAGATCTGGAATTCTAGTCTAATGTCTGTGCAATTATTTTGTGAAATGAATTCCCAGGAGGCTCTTAGAGTAGATATGAGAGATTTGAGCAAAAATCAGGGCTTCTATCTTAAACTAAATTCTGGAATTCTTGTGTTCTTGAATTTATAAGAGATGGAATACTAAACTTTTTTTTTTTTTTTCACCTTTATGGCATTTTTAATTTAGCTATAGAGTAGTGTTTCATCTTCTCTCTAGTAACAAGACATTTCAGTATTTCTAAATGTGAACACTTTGTTGTAGCGAATCAAATATTTCTCTCATTAAAATGTGTTTCCTTAGGGCACTACACTGATGAAGATATCTGTTGAGATGGGAAGGGAATGTGTGTCTTGCACATCTATTTGTCCTCATGGGTGAGACACTGCAATTTTTCAGATGCTTCTTTTTTTTGTCCCAAATCATTTTGATTGAAAAGGTTTTTCCAGATCTTCTAGACTATTTACATGCAAGAGGCCACTGTAATTCATACTAATTGTCACCCCTGTTGTCAGCTTCAGCAGTGAAGCTGGTGATTAAGTGGTCATGAATGATTAACACTCTGAGCCTTTGAGATGAACACAGTGGGTCTGGGCTCAGGCATATTGGCAAGACAGCAAAAGACAAAAATATTTCTGAGCGATCAAACTGAATAACACATTGAGACCTAAAGATTTAGTTGCCCTGCCAGAGAGGAAAGAAAGTGCAGCAGGAGGGAAAGATTGCAGAGTTATAATTTCATGACAGAATGAATCACTTTTGGGGGCTATTTCATGTGGCAATAAGTAAACTACTAATGTGTTAGGAAATTACAAAGGAAGGCACAAAGATAATTCACAGACTGAAGAATGAGACGTAGGGGACTAAATTTATGTAGTCTAGAAAAGAAAAAGTGTACCTAGATAGGCATTACTCTATAGGTGTCTTTATATAGAGCCCTATATAAAATGTTTGCAGCATTAAATAACTAAAGAGACTTTAATGGAAAACACTATGTCAGATACTGAAAATATTATAGATGAGAAAGATAAGTCTGATCATGCAAAATACAAGATCTATAAGTCTCTGAAGTCTTTGCCTATTTTTGTTTTCTCCTATAATTCGGTAGAAATGTGAGATGCTAATACAACCACGTTATAATACCTTAGTTCTCTTTGGGGCAACTCAAATTTGTTTCTTAAATGAACAAGTCTGGTTTATATTGTGCTAGACCACGTGCAACTGCATGATAATAAAAGAGGCAATTTTGTCCTTTGAAGACCTTTCCTACTACTTTACCTTAGGATCAGAGATGTATTGCAGAATCATTTGTCCCATGTGAACTAAGTTTGAAGATATTTTTTCCTCTGGCTGTTTGTATTTGCTATTAGAAATATCTATGATTTGATTTTCCTTGAATGCATAAATTACCTAAACAAATCAAAATTCTGTTTTAAGTCTGTTAATAGCATCAAGGTAAAGGAATTTGTGGAATGGAAGCCCTGACCCCCTAAAGTCTTTAAAGTTTGAAAAACTTCAACCAGTGAGCTGCTCCTCCTCTCCCTCTCTACTTGTTTTTTGTACTGTGCTGGCCATATGTTTCACTAGTCAAATTCGGAATTTATACTGTGACTCCTGCTTAAGCTATATCACATTTTGATGGCAAAAGATAATTTTAGAAATATCTTTGAGTGTGGAGGAGGAGTCATCCCTAAACCAGAAGTCATGGCTATCTTTAAAGGGAAAGGGAAAGGTTTCCCAGTGAAGCAGTACTGTACTGATGTCAAGACTGTTGCACCTCTGAGTTTGCAGAAGGTGCTGTCTACCTACTAAAAATTTCTTTTTCTGGTCACCTTTCTTCATATAACTAATAGAAAATGTGCTCTGTTTTGTTTTCCTTATATGCACTGTTACTCCATGGGCCACATCTTCTGCGGTTTGGAACGTCCATTGCCTAGTTTTGTGGCGAAAATGCTGCCTTTGAAGGGCTTGCTGTAAGGAAGGGCTTCTCTGTCTCCTTCTCTTCTGAAGTTTTATTTCTAGTTTCCACAAACCTCCAGTATTTTGTGTTTGCATAATTTGGTAATGACTCACAAATTATAAATCAGGCTTTATGATAAGAGGGATCAGACTATTACTCCTCCAGGGTTAAGTTTCAGCCAAAAAAGAGCATAAACCTGCCAATTGTGTGTCCAGAAAGTAGCTGCATTGTTTTTGGCAATGTGAGTGTCCTTAGCCTGCAACTAGAAGTGGAAAATGGGAATCTCTCTCTTTCTTTTTTTTTTTTTTTTCCTGACCTGGCTTTTATGAATACAAACTTTTTAGATCTGTGTCGACTATTCTTGAATTTACTATCCATCTTTCTCATGGTTTTCAAGGTACAGTTTGTGCTTAGCTGCTAGTCCAGTCCAATAGCAGCCTATATAACCTTATAGTGAGGTTTCCTCATAGACTACTTTTGACACTGTAGATGTTAAAGATATCATAGATCTCAAGCATATCACCCTTCAACAACTTCTCGGGCTGTACTAACTATTACTTTCAAGAATAAGACATGGTACATGGAGCTAGAATATTATAAACTTCATATGTCATATGAAATCCTGACTGAAGAAAAAGACAGCTGAATTGTATCCCCAAATATGCTAAAATAATACGATGATTATAAGCATGTAAAGGCTTCTATGTGAAGAGGTTAAACAGAGTAGTTTTTTTAGCTTGCAAAACAAGAAGCTAAAAAAAAAAAAAGGCAGGAATTTGATAGAGCTCAATATGTTCTCAAATAATGCAAATGATGTGACTAGAGAATGACTGTTTCACTTAAAAATAAACTAGATGACACATGGAAAATTTGGACAAATATTTTTAAATTAAGAAACAAACAGATTTTTTTTTCAGACAGTTTAGCTCCAGACCTGGTTGCTTCAGATTGTTTCAGGGCCCCAAAGTATAAATGGGTTCAGAGAACAACAGGCATCTTCATGGAAGGCAAGTCTGCTGAGGACTCTGAAGTATGAAGATACAGGTCCTCTCAAATCCTGTAAACCAGGGCTTAATGGAAGATTGGATGTTATAATATCACTGGAGATTTATCCTAATATTGTATTATTGCCTAAGTATCTACTATTGGTACATCATAGACTCCAGCCGGTATGGCTAGTCTAGTATTATTTTCTGAATTAATACAATTAGTACACTTTCTTTTTTTTTAAAAAAAAATAAGGTAATTAAGTTTAGCTGGGTAATACTCTTTCCTGAGTGGTAAGCAAGACTAATACTGTATACTGCAAGATAAAACAAGTGAGCGTTTTTTTTCTTTTTAAAGAAAAAAAGAAAAAAAAAAGCACAAATGTAATGCAGCAGCAAGTACAGCTTGATGCAGGGAAAGCTTCACATTATGAATAATAATAACACAGCACTTGAGATAGAAACAAGAGAATGCTGTATTGAACAGTCTGAGTTTTGGTGCTTACAAAATCTTAGAGTCAGCCAAAATCATAGATTCAGCCAAAATCACAGAGTCAGTCAAAATGATAGAGTTAGTGGTTTTAATGATCTGTTGTCAAAATTCAGATCAGAACAAGGGAGTGCATGGATACAGCAGAAGAAGATGTGGGATTTAAACCTAGGTCTCAGAGAAAACATAGATAAACAGTTTGAAATAACTCTCTAACAAACACCAGAAGAAGACTGTGCAGAATACTCACTCCTTATTCCACCTAAAGCATCCACATATTCCACCCACAGCCTGGAGTTAGGCAATATGGCTCACAGGAAGAGAGACACAGCTAGTGGGAGCTCTTACATTCCTGTCCATCTGATGGCTAACGAAGGAGATTTAATTATCCAGATTGTGTGGCTTCTGCTAATACAAAATACTAGCATAATCAGATCCAGCATGAAGGCTCTGGGATCTGACAACAGGGCGCTCTGGAAAAGAGGCTTTTCTCTACAAATAACTTCTGTCAAAAATACTTTGAAGTGTTTGTCTGGATGTGCTTAACAAGGATTGCAATTGTACCTCAAAGTATGGGCCGAGCAGAAGCAATGAGCTGACTGGCCAAAAACACCTCCTTTGACTTCCAGCTATGAGATATGGCAAAGCAGGATGGTGGCAGTTTTTTTACACCTCTCCCCTCCCGCCTTTTTTAATATGTTTTAGCAATTAATCACCTATAAGCTCTAGAAAGTGCATCCAGATGTCATGGTGATAAGTGCCTTAGAAATATCTGTAATAATAAATAATTCAACTAGTGATGTTCTTCATGAAGCTTTTAAAGTATATTAACCAGAAACTTATATAAGCAATGAAACCTACATTACACACACACGCATATGCAAAAAATAACGAGTAGATGCAGAAATATCTTTAAGAACTGAGCAATTTTTCTTAACTGCAAAGTTTTTCATGTTCAGTTAGTTGTTCGCCCACTTCCATTCCTTTTTCATCAAACAAAGAAAGTCAAAAGTCAAGCTACATCTTGGTTTAAAAAATAGATGGCCATAAATGATAGTAGTAAATAATAGCAGTCTGGTGAGATATCCATGGTAGAGGAGGATCTGTTTAGGGACTGTTTAAATAAACTTGCACAGAAATTCATGGACAGAATGTGTAGCAGGAACTGCCTATGGCCAGATTCTCAATCCAGGATATGAATCAGTGCATTTAAGCACACATCGAGTTCCTGTCAGTTCGTCTAGATACATCAAGAATTGTCAGGGCAATTTCTGGGACTTCCACTTGGACCAGCCTGTACAATTCCTCAATTATTTCATTGTGAAGATGGCTAGGAGTCCTAGCAATTTCCTTGTGTTTGTTTCTGCTGATGACTCTCTGGGAGCTGAAAAACATACTTTGAGACTGCTTTTCCTTTCTGTATGCTTGTTTTACCCTTGGTGTCTCTAAAATTATATATTTATGACTGGTAACTACAAAATGTTGCATATTTACAGCAATTTGAGAAAAGATTCCCCCTTCAACATTAATGCAATTAATTCTGGATGAAAAGGTTTCTTGGGGAGGATGGACCCATCACCAAAGCTTTTTTAGTTACTGTCTTTCCTCAGAAAATAGGATTATGATCCCACATTTTTGTGGACAATCTATGAGGCATTTTCAGTCTATGAAAACTCAAAAGTGAGATGGTTTCCTGCAACAGCTTTTGGAATATCAGCAGCTCCCTTTAGGATTCTGTCATGTCTCCAGTACAGATGACAAGGATGAGTGAATAAGAACTTCAGTCAGTCATTAAGTCAGTCCAGGCATCCTTCACCACTTTGCAGGTTTATGGACATACCGTATCTTTTGAAAGATGATGGACATTGCTTATACTGATTTCTTTTTAAACTGCCTGTAATGTGGAAAGAGTCCTCAAAAACTTGTTTGTAGCTGTGCAGCACAATGTTTGGGTTGCAGCCTCTCACTCAGGAAATCTGGTTCCCTTGAAATCTCCCTTGCATATACAGAGCAGTGAAACAGTTCCTGTAAACAGGAGTCAGAATTGCCTGATGCATTTTCTCAGCCACCAGGCTCTGATGAAAATGGACCAGAGCAAAATGTGCTGCAAGCAGGTGCAGTTTACTCTGTCCCTGAGAACTGAGGCAGTTCCAGAATTTCCCAGCTGTACTGGCAGAGTATTTTGCAATGCAGGGTCTTTGTATATGTTTTGTATAAAGCCCTTGCATGTAAGTTACCTGTTCCTCTGTTGTTGCCTTTAAGCTCCCAAACAAAAACCCTTTAGGAAGCAAGTGTAAGGTTGCTTCAGTGGGAGACATCAGCAAGCTATAATTTAGGAGCCCAATTTGCATTTTTTCCCCATTTGTGATCTTTTCTCAGCAATGTGGTCCAGAGAAACATCCACTCCAAAACTGTCAGAACAAGGATATGACTTATGCTTTACAAGCAGATGTGTAATAGGGAGGGAGCCAGCTCAGAGAGCTGAGAGAAAATGCCACATTCAGTGGAATGTATTTCACAAACACTGCATGCATCTTATGGTCAGTCATACCATTCAGTTCCTGTTGGAATCCTCCCTGAACCTTTTTCAAGATTCACTTATATTCTGGAAGAATAAAAGAAAGATGCTTAATATAGATTATTCAGTTGTTCTTCTACAACTTGTTTCTACTCTTCTGTAAAGAAATGTATTAGAACAGGATCCCTCCCCAGTATTCCTGGTGTATTCTCAGCTAGGGAACAAATGTGAGAGCAAGTCACACAGGAGCATTAACATGACAGTTCCCACTCTTCAACAAGACCTATGGTAAACAATTTGTGCCTTGGTTTATCAGTTTGCCAATGGCATAACCTTGCTGACCATGATTTGCAGAACAAAAGTTTTGTGCACATCATGTGAGTAAAGTTAAAGATGGAAGTACAATACACTAAATGTATCTAGCACTGCTTTAGTGAAAATCTGAGAAAAACATATTTTGGGAGGTTTGAGGGTCACATAACATTTAGTCAAACCCTAAGATTAAAGGACTGGGATTTGTAGATGTGTGTCTTTAAACAAATATATCTATGGATGTAGATGTAGATGGTGCAATTCTTCATCTAAAAAAAATAGAGTAATAATTAATAGCCTTATAGTGAGGTTAAGTTAATGGCTGTGCATGAAACATCTATGTACTACAGAAAAACACCTGATGATATAATGCTGCCCCTTGGTCACATATGGGGAAAAAATTGGGAAACAAATTAATACAGACTAGATAACTACTTGTTAGTCATGAGATTCAGCTCCTGTAATTTAAATTCACTAGAAGTTCTGTGTTTAGGCCAGTCATCCAGGGCAGGACTCAGCTAACCAGTTGTTAACTCCTACACTGTACTATAAAAGGAGAGTGGGCTGGCTAGCTCACAAGCGAGCACCTACGCTGCAAACATCTAAAGGCAGGCAAGGTGAATCTCACTGCTGGTCCTCCTGTGCAATCAGTGCAAAGAGACAAAGGCATTTTCTGGTGGCTCAATGGCAACTTCCAATCAGTTTCCACTGCTTGTTGCTGAAGAAAGGTTTATAAAGGTTTATGATTTGGGAGGGTTTTGATGGAACAGTAAAAGGATCACTCCTAGCACAAAAGTCACTTCAAGTGAAAATATGAAAGAAGTGCTCACTCTACAGCTTGGAGCACTGAAGTTTCCAAAACCATATTCTCTAAGATATATTCTAATGTGTGTAAAAAATGTGGGGTTTTTTTTCACGCTTTATACCTGTACATTACTAAAATCTTCTGTCTGAAATTTAAATAAAGGAGCTTAAGAATCATAGGATAATTCAGGACAGAAGGGAGTTTAGGAGTCTCTAGTCCAATCTCTTGTTGAAAGCAATCAACCATGAGGTTTGTCCACGTTGTTCAGGACTTTATTCAGTACAGCCTTGAAAATCTCTAAGGGCAGAAACTGCACAGCCTGTCTGGGCAACGTGCTCCTCTAGATAATTGTTGTCATGGTGAAATTTTTTTTTTCTCATAACCAGGCTAAATCTCTCTTGTGTCAGTCTCACATCTTCTTACTATGCATCTTCTCTCTATGCAGAAGACCTGACTGCCCTCTTGATAATCTCCCTATGTGTAGTGGGGGACTGCTGTTGGGTTACCTCTTTTGCAGACTGAACAAGCCCTCTCCCGTTGCCTCTTCTCACAGAGCAATTGCTTCAGGCCTGGACATTTTGCTGGCTTCGACTGAACTCACTTCAGTTTGTGAATGTCTTTCTTGTTTTGGATGCTCAGTGCTGGAAACAGTATTCCAGGTGTGGTCTAATAAAAGGAGAGCAGTTATTTCCCTTGATCTATTGGTTATGCTTGTTGCAATACAGCCCAGGATGTTCATGGACTCCTTTGCTGCCGGGGCACACCCTGGATCACGTCCAGCTTGATGCCTGCTGGGACAGCAGCTTCAGGGCCTTTTTGGCAGAGCAGCTCACCAGCCTGTCAATCCCAAGCCTATAAGATTGCATGGGGTTCTTCCCTGACAGGGGCAGGACTTTGCATGTGTCCTTACCTAATTTCTTGTTGGCTGTTTCCTCCCATTCCTCCATAAGACCCTTTATATGTTGGTCCTGCCCTCATACATATTGACTATTCCCCCAGCTTGGTGTCACCTACAAACCTGATGAGAGTGTATTCCCCACCGAATCACTGATAAAGCTTTAGAAAGACATTCAAGATAGCAAATTTCATCCTGTTTAGAAAAGTTGTAAGCAACTGAGAACCAGGTCTCTTACCAAATAAATCCAATTCCGTATGGTCTGTTGGGCTCATAGGAAGGCATTGCAGGCATGTAACACAATAGTGCTTCACAAACAAGAAAAGGGAATTTTTCCATGCAAGACAAAAATGTGGTATGCATTGTGGCAGTTAATAACATAAAACAGCATAGGAAATAAAGGGAGTACCCAGATACACAGGAAAAAATGACTCCCACATCCAACAGAAAATACTACCGTACGATTAGGCATATAAGGGAACTTCTTTTCCCACAGATGATTCCTTTTGTTAATGAGGAAGTAAATTTGTTCTGACCAATGCTTTGCTATGTTAATGACCACAAGAAACATTCACTTGGCTGGATTGAGCCCTTTTGCACTCTGTGGAAGTTCTGCTTCAGTACTCACTCTGTAGGGAAAAATTCTACCTTCATGTCACTAGTGCTGCTTCCTTCTCTAGGCTCTCTTCAGGCATTTCTCAGCCAATTTGTGAACAAACTTGATACTGTTTATTTGGTGAAATATTATATGAAATCATAGCCCAGTATGTCTTTTTACTGCTGCTCACACTGCAGAAACCTGTCAAAGTTTTCCACCAGATCTCTCCAGAGATATGTGAACGAAAATATTGCTACTAAGTCAGAAAGGTCCTGTCTTGAGTGTCGATCTGTCCACTAAGGAGGTGTTTAAATTCCTATTAGTTTTTTGTGGTACCACCCAGATGGTCTTTAAGGGGTAAAACACTTCAGTGTAATAAACAGCAAACCAAATTGTGTTGGAAAAAAGAAAACAGATGTCATGCACATGTAGTCCATGAACTAGTAAGATTTCTCTTTCTATCTTTGTTCTGTCCTACAGATCAAGTTACTACTCCTTGGTAAGGGCTAATTGCCATGGCACATCTGCATCCATCCTTCCCATAGTCGTAATGCGTCTATTGCTTAGTTACCTCTCTCCCAGAACAAAAGATATCAACCTCTGTCCTTCCTCTGACCTGAAATGCACAAAATATCACCTTTGTTGTATGTCTCAGCAGAGTGCAGACTTACTGGGAATCATATCATCTCTCTTTGCATTAAAGTGACATTCAGAATCCAGCAAAGTGATACCAGGGCAGAGCAGATTTTATCATTCAGAGGCTGTTTATCACATAAGTGACCCTCAGTCTTAATGAAAGAAGACAAGGTCAAGGCTACCTGGCCTGGATGGTATTCCTCTTTTTATACCATCAGATCCCATGGAACTAGTGGGATTGACCAGAGGTTGTTAAGAGTGTTCTGCTGGCCCTGGAACTTGGCCCCTATCATGAAACATCAGCTGTCAGAGAAGCCAGACGGGCCATGGTGGTGCTGAAGCTGGGCCAACACTTGCAGCTGGAGAGCCCCTGTGCTTTGATGAGCCTTTCCTCCCAAAATGAGACTCTCAGGCTACTGGGAAGTGGCAAAGCTCTCAGCGTAGATTAATGCACAGCTGCCTTCCTCAGTCCCTTGGTATAGCTTGGGCAAATATCATCAGAGGTAGCATCAGGGACAGGTCAGGTAAGTTAGAGAGTATGCCAGGTTACTTTTAACCATGTAAGGAGCAAAACTTACGATCTTTATGATTTCAAGGTGATCCTTGTTTTTGCAATAATTATTGTTATTCACAGAAAATATCCCAGGGGGCTGAAAGATCTTTGGATTTCTTGCCATCCACACTTTATTATTATGGAACACAGCAAAGAAAGAGGAATGGAAAGAGGGGGTTAGCCAGTGCTTGGAGATTTATATCCTGCAATTTTGTTCAAATTGGCAATTTACCAATGTGAATACCCCCAAGTGGCCTTAATGCTGGAGTGGGTGGTTTAATTAGCACTGTGCTCCCATTTATAATTAGATCTCTGTTAGTTCAGTTTGAAGCTTGATTTCATAATACAAAATTATTTTTTAAATTCCTTTGGGGATATTCCTGGTAAATTAATACTGTGGACTTTGATGAACTGATGCTTTTAATAGACTGTGGTATTTGGAAAGAATCTAAATCAAAGCAATAACATTACCATCCCATAAAAGTCAGTGCCACATGATAATAAATCCAAACACAAGAAGGAAGAAGAGTTATAGAATTATCTGAGATTTTGGACTATGTGCTTCTCTATTTCAATTTGAAAGGCTGAAAAATGAAGATCTGTCTAGGAAACATTTTGGATTTTTGCCTTTTTTAAACAGCTTAGTGTTAACTTCAAAACAAATTCCATGTTCCTTGTCTTCAAATAGACTTTATATTTCTCATTAGGAGGCTGGTTTAAAAGCATAAAAAATAAGACTAAAAATGCTCCATACATTCCAGCATATGGTTTATCTCCAACAAATTGGCCTTTTTAGATGTTGCTAAATCCTTCTCTCTCTGTCTTGTGCAATTTAATGCTTTACTTTTTTTTTTTTTCATCTGGAATTTGGATAGTTAAAGGACAGAGATTGTCTGTAGGATGATAATTTACTGCAGAACAGTCAGAACAAAAATAACTATGATGTTACTCATGTGCAATGGCAGATGCATCTTGTGGGAGGGGCAGTGATGAGGCTGCTGGAGGGAAGCCTTGCTTAGATAAAATGAGGAAAAGAAGTAACAGCTCAGTGGGAAGCTGAAGACACCCATGCTAAAAACATTCTGTATTTACTATGTTTCTAAAAATAATCCACAAATGCAAAGACTTATGTTTGAAAGACTATAATACTAGGGAAAACTGCTGCATTCACTAGTGCTGAAGGTGAAATCCTTGCTGCTAAGAATCATCCAGGCAAAGCCCTTAACACAGCCTCCATCAACTAAAGGAAATCTCTCCACAAATTTCTAAGGGGGGTATATAATGCTGTCATTTGAAACCCTCTTTTGGGAACTGAATAGCATGCTGGACAGTAGTTTAGCACACATCTCCCTACAGGCAGGGTTAGGTCTGTTCACAGTCAATGTGATCACTCTACACCAATATTCATTTATTATAGTTTTATTATTGCAGATACTTATAGCTAAAAGGAGATAAAAAAGGAGCTAAGGCTCCTTTTACTATAGAATGTGACTCATGCTAAAGTTCAGCTTGCATCTGGCCAGATGCTTTCAGGGGGCTTTGATTTACCTGCAGAGCGCCAGTGCCTTTACAGCAGCAGCATGTACGAGGGAACGTTTGAGGTGAAGTTTGTGTTTAGTGTGAGGCCCTGCACCTCGAGGGGATGTGTTACATGGATGCCTGTAAGATGGGAATGATACAAGTAGATTGCTCTGTTTCCAGGGGAAAAGGGAAGTGTCTTGCAACTTTCCTTCATGCCCTAAGGGCAAGCAGAAGTTTATAGGTTTCAGCTATAGGTGTGAGAAATCCAGGCTGGATGTGAGGCTTCATGGGCAAAGCTCAAGAGGAGGACAGCTAAAGTCTGCTTTGCTTCCTTCCCTCCTCCCCTCCAAATGGTAATACTGAAAATCTTATAGACTGAATTGCTGTTTCAGTGTAAGAATCCATACAAAACCAGTCAATGTCCTACCCTCCAGGCATCCCTGCTAAATTTGCCACCGTGGAGGAACTGTCTGTTATCTCGTGTTAGTCCAGAAGCAAGATAAATGTGAATTTGAGTAGGAAAAGCAGATTTTAAGATTCTAGTTTGGGTTACTTTCAGTCTTGAGGTGATTTAGGAGCATAAATGGTCACATAGCATTTTATTGGAGATTATTCTTTATGTCCTTTTTTGGAGAAGAGAGGAAGAAAAGGTCAAGGAGAAGATGAATTACAGAGGAGCAGGGTCTATTATGGATTTTCAATAGCATTAATAGTTCATATAACATTTTTTAAAAAACATTTGGAGTGGTACCATGTGGAAAACATACAGATGACCAAGATAATGGGAAAATACGCATTTTCTCTCCCCAGCTTGTTTTACAAGACTAACCTTAAAGGAGCAGTGGGAGCCATTGCTTGCTCTAACATGAAAATCAGAGCACTGAATAACTTTACAAATTACTATTACTAAATAATAATGCGAATATTAAATATTTATTTAAAAACAGTAAAATAATTCTTGAAGCATGAGAATTAATACTTGCTGTCTCTGAACTTTCTCTTCCAAAACCCAAACCTGTTCCTTGCCTTTGTAATGAATAATTAGACTAAATATGTATTCCCAGTCCCACCATACCTATTGGAGCTGCTAAACTGATGGTATTGTAAAGAACATAAGAATTTCAGAGAGCATCACTGCCTTCTGAAGTCTTGTGGGGATTACAGTGCAGTCCAGCAGACTTAAATAAACATTAAAGGGCAATTTAAACTGGCAGAAGCCATTCTGAATTATATTACAACCTTTGCCATATCCATTTCCACAGCAGGGCATATTGGTTAGCGTATGCTTGAAACTAAAGAACAGATTCTCACTGCGCATATATCCTGAGTCCTACCTGCAAAAAGTCTGTATCATAGCCGATGTATCACTTACCTGACCTGTGTTAATCGAACTGTTGGGTCACTGACATATATTTAAATTTCTAAGTTCAATTCTGTTCTCTTTTGGCAGAGTAAGTCTATGTAGACCAGGTAAACTGAGCTACCAGCTCAGTGCCTTGGAGCAATCAAATTCCCACTTACATAGGTCTAATTAATAGATAAATAAATTACTAGAACTAGAAAGGACATTGTGATTATCTCACCTGATCTTCTGCCTGTAATAGGCCTTAAGGATTTCTGGAGTTAATTGCTTATTTCCCAAACGTTTTGAAAGCTTAACTCCTTTTCTGATCATCAGTCTTCATGAAACCTGCTATGGAAATGGGCAGAATTTTTAAGCTCAATTACTTCCTAAGCCTATTCTAAGATTTCTTTCTTACTCCTCTCCGTTTTGACTCGCCATGATGTGTTGGGGAATCATGACGCAGATAATTTATTGGAATAAAACACAATCTTGTGGTGAGTGCTACATGTCTGTTAAGTATAGAGGCAATGCAACTACTCAATTGCTAATTGGCACTTACCTGTTTATGTGTACAGTGATCTAATTGGCCCTTTTGTTCACTTTTAATTCACTTCCATAACATTTATTTTATCTTAAAACCTAAACATTAATAATTGTATATTTTCCTCTGAGCCATCAGAAAAAAAAAAAAGAATACTACACTAGAGCAGCTGTTAAGAGTAGACTATCAAGTTCAATACCTTATTTCCAAAAGATGTACCTGCAATAAATATTTAGAGAAAAGTGACAAAAAATCATATATGAATAAAATGATATCTCCTCTGGTATTTGTTCCCAACTTCATGAAATCAAGGAGCATGTGGACTTTCAGTCTGGATTTGTATCAGGCAGATACCTTAGAAAGAATCAATACAAACTGGATAGTGCTGATTACTAGCCTTTTAAAAATGTAATTCACAAGTGCCTTATGAAGGTTGCTATTTAGACAGGTTTTAACTCATACATATTTTTTATTTTGTAGAGCCTGGGGTTTGATATGAAACTTTGTGTATTACCATACTTTTGAAATTTAATTGAAATACATCATATATTTTATCTCTCATCTTTTAATTTTATGAGACTGAGATCTGATGTTAGCTTTACAGGATTAGGTTTCCATAAATTCACATTGATAGACATTAATTATTTCTCCATTCTTTAATTACATTTTATTCTAGTCTTGTATCAGCCTTTCCATTACTGTGTTTGTCTTCAGTGTCAGGATGACAGTGGCTCAGGTCATTTTCTTCATCTGTTTTAGTCCTTTGGAAATACGCTTATGTTCCAAGACCCATTGAAAGTCGTTATTGTCAAAGAAAACTTCTTACTCTTAATACTTTTGTGTATTAATTATCTAGATCTGCTGACTTAAATATATCATATAGTAATAGAATCTCTTAATATCCTCTGGAGTTACTGGCATAAAGAAAGATACGGAAGCAGCATCTGGTATTGCTAAATATACTGCTTTGTTTTTTTTTATTTTTTTTCCAAATGGAGAACAAAAATATTTACCCAATGCAACTATGTCTCTTGTAATTTTTTATCAATGCCTCATTTTATTTTAAAGTAAGAATAAGCCAGAACTGCTGTTCATCCTCATTTTGTTGCTAAAAGCTCTTTCCCCTTATTTGCCAAATTTCACAACCTAAAAATTGTTCCCCTGGTATTCTTTTCATTCCCCTATCAATTTTCTATATTTTATTTTTATTAACTGCTACCAATTTTGTTTTGTTTTTGTTATTTGTTATACTATTGTAGCCCCTTTCTATGAAGCAGATTGCTCTTCATTTCTTTTCAACTGTGGCCAGCACAAACACTACTATGACGAGGAGTCGAGGAAAACTGTTGAATTAGATTCTGGTTAGCTTAGCTGTATGAATGCTCATGCTGCACCATAACAGTAGCATATATTCTTATCCCTACTGTGATATGTCCTTGTATGTTAGCCTTTTAATTACTGAGAGACAAGTGGAACAATATAACCAGGAAATCATACTGTCAGTTTGCAGAGTACGTTGGCAGAGACATGACATGACTATTCAAAGCATAACATGGCGAGATTTTTTCAGCACTCTGGAAGCAAATTCACTTACTTAGAATTCTATGGATTAATCTTTTATGAAAACTAATTAACATTTTACCACCTGAGTGAACAAGTCAATTCCACTAGGGCACCTTCACCTTTAGTGGCAAGGCAGAAGAAGAAATTATGTGATGTTTTGCTCTATGATCATGTGAGAAATTCATAAATAATGAAACTGCTAGCACTAATATCATATGTATAATATATATATCATCATCATGTTTATTGCTCTGTGACACTGTAAAGTTTCTTTAAAAATCCCTCAGCACTGATGGAATATTTTTCTTCCAGTTGTTGGATGAAAAAGTTTGCTTTATTTTACAGATTTTCTTTAAAGACCTCATAACTAAATTTCTGGTTCTGTTTGTTTGTCTATGTTATGTAGACCATGCATGCAGACAGAGACTGTGTTCTTACTCATTGACATAATGAGTGCAGGAGTTGTTGAACATTTGTATTTGAATAGTAGCTATCAGTGAATAATAACTGTTATAATTTCCTTTGATATCTATTACAAGTGACAAAATGGGAAGGCTCTAGGTTTCAACTAATCATAATGTGCTTTGAAATTAAATTGAGCTTGTTGTCTATCAGCCACGAAATGACAGAGAAAGATGATGAGTGATATCTATTTTTCAAGGTGTTTAAAGGGAGGTTCAAGTTGTGGTGTGCAGAATGACACTCTGGGTCTGAAGAGGTTCCAAGAATAGGACTTGTATTCAAATATTTCATGGACTACATATTTAAATAAATAAAGTGATTCTAAATGTCAGAATTTTATCAGGTCAGAAGTCATATTGCCTGGAAAAAAATATTCTTTTTCTGGAGACTGCAATTCACAATGTTGACATTTCGAGCATTTTTGACAGACTCCTTTTCTACTTGTCTTTAGCTTAATGAAATTCTCCCTGGCAAAGTTTCCCTCTTTTTGCAAATTAACCCTGAGGATATCAAGTCTGTGCTGAGGTTGAGCACAATGAACAACTGTGGGGAATGCAGCTAATGCAAGGTAATTTGGTGAGCAATGCTTTGCTAACTAGGAAAATAAAGAAGGGAAAGGGAGAAATCTTATTTCAGTGTAGGCTTTGTCTCTGTCCTTGATTTGAATCCATCCAAATGTTACTGAATGTTACAGATAATCAATACCTGCATTGCCTTCCCTCAGTACTTATAAATGGCTCATATTCTATTCTATCTCCTGAAACATAAATTTAAGATTCAAAGACACAGAGAATAATTTAGACACTTTGGGGACTGATAGTTGAGGAGTAAGAATTGAGGTTTAGCAAAAAGATATATACATTGTTGAAAAATTAGTATGGTCTTTCCCTTAAAGGTTAACATTTCTAACAGGAAAATACCGTAATACAGACAGAAATGAAACCAGAAACTCTCTTAAGGTTTTGGTCTGGTCCAAAGACTTTCCAAAGCTTTCTTACAATGGCTTCCCTTAAACATTTGGCTGCTCTTTGTCATATTTTCTCCATGGGAACACAAACATTGCATTACTTACGATTTAGGGGCTACTGTGAAACATGCATAAAATTTTAAGAAGGGTTTGTGATCTGTGGCAGGACTGTACAACTGTCTTGAAGGATGTAATTTTTGTGATGCTTGTTCAAGTGAAGAACAGATTTTGTCAGTAAAAGCTACAACTTTTCCCTCCTCTTCCCTCCAGCACGTTCCATTCCGTTTTGTTGTTTTTTTTAAATCTGTGTGGCAAGATAAAGATCTTAAACTCTGTACAGCTTGTTCTGTCTTTAGCATTAATGCTGAAAATGCAAATCAGATTTATATTCAGTAACATCATGTACATTTTTGATAGGGAGCCAGGAAGTATACTGCGCAGAATTAAAACATTATGCGTAGTTAAGAACAATTAAGTACTATCCTTTTGCAGTGGACCTTTCATCAAGTGGCAATCACACTGCTTCCAAACTGTTGGATTCCATGGAATTCTAAGTATTTTTAAAGACCAGAAGAGGGAAAGATGCTCTCCTTTGCACTGAGAAAGGAAGAGATTAAGAGTTAGCAAGGGAGGAATCCACACAGCTGTCACATAACTAGAAACGCATCTTGTTTTTAGACCAAATATTAGTGAAGGGGACAAAATAAATCTCTATTAATACATCTGAAAAAGTCATCTGAGAACTGGTTATGAGGTAACTTACATTAGAGCTACCTTTATTTTTCATCCATGATTTTCACATGATTTTCCAGGAGAACAGGTGAGTGTCTCAAAGTGACTCTTTCTTCTTAGTGATGTGATTTTCTGCTGGAGCTAATGCAAATCACATCTTCATCTTGTGAAGTCAATGGCTGAGGACTGACCTAGGAAAGTCTCACTGATGGAAGAGGAAAAAAGAAACAGGCTTTCTGTTTTTTTTGTAGGAATATTTATTTGCATTTTTTCATTCTCTTTAAGACAGATCTTATGCTCAATTCCCTGAGCAACTGTGTTGGGAGGTAGTATTAACTCATTATTTCTACAACCTATTGTGCTATCCTTTTAAATGAGTACAGCAGGTCAGAAAACTAGCTTCCCATTCTTCATTAATTTTGCATTGTCAGAAACCTTTTAATCTTGAGCAAGAGAGAAAAGCCAAAATATAAATGTTTGTCAAAATTCTGTAGCATTTTGTTTCAGAAATGCTGCAACATGATATTCTTAAAATAAAATCGACTTGTTTGAATCTTTTCAACCTGCTGAATAAAAATGGGGTTATTTCTGGCCAGTTTCCTGGAGCTTTACCATAAAGTTGTAGGAACAGATAACTGTTGTATTTGCAGGCTAGCTGGTTCCTCTAGCTCTAGTGATCAGACAGCTTCAGCCATACGGGGCCACTAGCCCGAGCCCATGACTCATATTGTGACACCAAGGTACATGGAACCACAGGATTCCTCACATTTCACTCTATCTGGCGGCTTGCAGGGGGCCAAGAGTACATCCCAGCCTCAGGTTTTGAACACTGTGGTAGCAAAGACCGAAAAACTTGTCCAGTAAATTCCTCTCACTGCTGATGATGACAAGTTTTTGGAGCTGCTGATGGGAACAGTATCTCTAGGAGGCAGATAAACACATCTTCAAAAGCCTGGAGTATCTGAGCTGTGAAGCAGTCCTTCGTATGGCACCCAAGAAGCTGGATGGATAGGCTGGCAAGAAAAGAGGCAGAAATCTGGCTCTCAGGTTTCCAAACCTTCCTGAGGTTTTGTAGGAGACATTCAAATATACACATTTCTGCAAAACATTTCACTTTCAATGAACTGGCATTTTCTGACAGAAGTGGATGTTTTTGTTTTGTTTTGTTTTCTCTTTTGAAACATTTCTTGACCATTGCTAGTCAAATCATTGTGAAACCCCAAGAGAACCAGCAGTCTACCTTGTTACTTTATAAGAGACATTTACTCATCTTGCTTGAATCACTATGACCTCTTTTGCTTGAACCTGTCACACTGAGGACCCTCTGGGTAATGTTTGTGCCTCCCTGAGGCTGTTCTGCCACATGCTGTTTTCTTGCAGGGCTTTATACAAAAGCAGTAGCCTGTTTATGTCTGCCTTGGGGATTCGTGAACTGGCTCACACCTCTGACCACACAGCTGCGCAAACCTTTTAACAGCTTTCCCCAGATGGAGGACAAGTCTTCCAGTGGCTGCTGTACTCGGAATAGAAACAAAAGATAGTGCTGGAAGTGGAGCCAGGGCCAGAAGGGGCAGAAGTATTGACAACTGGAGAAAAAAATGGATTTTTTTTTTTTTTGCAAATAAATATTAACATATTCACATTGAAGTTCACCAAAGATGAAAGAAAGAAAATCCTCAGCCTTAGGTAAATTGCGATGATTTATGTCAGGACTCAAAACATCCCAGGAAGGATGTTTTATGCCAGCCTCCACACACATTCATACTAAAGGTTAAATACATTCCATCTCGAGCTTACTGTTTTTATTTCAATTAACAGATGATCCACAGAGTATCTACACTCCAAGCTTTTCTTTCCTTTCTTTCTTTTCTTAGCTTTTTTTCTGAAGTTTCATCTCCATTTTGAAGTGAAACTTCAAAGACTTTTTCCATCGCTTTTTAGGAGATGAGAGCAGGCAATCAGAAAAGACATGTTCATATCTTCACACAGGGCCTCTGAAAATAGTGAATTCTGTTTCTGTGTGATCCAGATCCATCAGTCTAGAAACTACAAGTAGATTTTGACTGCACTTTACAGAGCTTCCAAATATGTGACATCTCTATCATTTCTTGCTCTTCTCAGGAAGCAGATGTGCTGCATTACTGTAGCTCCTACATGCTCTGCCTATGTGCGATGTCTCCTGGGCCATGTTGAGTATTTTGCCTTTTCCTCAGTAATCTGAAGTAAAATTATTAAAAGTGAATCGTCCTGCTCTGGACCTGACAATTAAATATGTGAGACACAAGGGGGCCAGTTTTGAGAATTAACTGAATTTAACACTGATTTAACTGAGGAAGAGCAGGGCCTGGGATCTCCCCCTCACCTCTCAGCAAGATGCATTAATAACTAATCAAAACATCTCCACACATTTGGACCATCAATCCTCAGTCAAACTTGGCGCTTTCAGTTTAGAAGTAAGAACTTTGATGCAACTTACTTTAAAAAGCAAACAAACAGGCAGTGACTTTACGAAAGGCTCTATTTTCATTGCAGGCATGTACTAGTACCTACCTAGGAATCTGAAAGATTGTCACAAATGAGAATTGACAGCCATTGCTTTATCACAGAATATATATTCTGCTAGCTCTGAAATATCACTCAGACCAGCTTTATGCCCTGAAAAAATGCCACCTACCATGATGAAACAGTAAAACTCGGTTAGCAAGGAAGATATTGCAAGAATTGAACGCATAGAAATGAATAATCATGTTTCTATCCCTGAAATAAAGTCAGTACATATGGAAACAATAGGCCAGACTGACTGAATTTTAACTTACATGAAATCATTTGGGAGATCTTCACAAAACTGTATAGGTAGCATTTGAAGCCATCTTCAAATATAGGACTCAGAAACACTAGACAAATTCTTTCTGAGGTCCTGGAAGTTGTATAAATGTTGTAGAACAACAGCTAAATTAAAATTCTGGTATGCAACCTACCATTGCAAACTATATCACTGAACAACACTAATTTGAGTGGAATCATTTAATGACAATGAAGTATTTTTTAAGAACAGACTGCTTACTCATTTTAGTGTAATAGAATGCTTTTGAAAACTCTGAAAAGCAATGTGAATTTCAGAAAAAGATTTCAAATGACTTTTAAATGATTTTCATCACATACTTCATTTGAATTTGCTTTCCATATAAAAAATAGGTAGATGAGAGAGTTTTATGAAAACTCTAATGAACAGATAAACAAGATAGCACTTTGGAGGTAGATAAATTCTGGTTCCAAGACTTGTATTCCTCCAGAGCAAGAACAAAAACTTAACACAGGACACAGGACACACGCCAAGAGTGTAATGGATCAGTGATTATTGTAACACGCATGTTCAAGAAAAATGTGATATTCTGAAGGATAATGCACAAGCAGATGAAGAAGAAAAATGAGTTAACTATAATATTCAAATCACTCAGGTACTATAGTCTTTGAATTTGCAGGCAATGCTATTCATCCATTATCTGATTATTTTTGCAGTCTTGCAGTGCACACATAAAGACACATTTATCTCTTTCTTTCTGTTCAGGACTTGATTTTATTCTGCAAGTCCACTTTGCATGTTCTTACGATTTTTTTTTTTTGAGATAAGAGAAGACTGTGTTGAACAGATGGTTCTATATTTTGGTTTCAAGATAAACATCTTGATAATGTAGTCATTTATATCTCTTTTAAATGTGAACTCCATATTCATCAAGTAGTTGCTGAGTTCACTATATGCTTGCATACAGTTACCTTACACTAGTTGTTGATATTTCCACTATAAATATTTCCACTATAACATCATAAGAATAAGAGAGAGGCTTATGATGTCCACAAGCCTCTTTTCATCAGGCATCTTTTTCTCTTTGTATAGTCTAATGGCTGACTAAACTTCCTGGGAGGAATATAAGACAATTGCCCTGTCTAAATAGTCCCTGGGACTCAGGATCAGAATGAGTGATTGCTTCCAGGTAGCTCAGGCCAAACTTTAGAGAAGCAATAAGGATGATGAAAAGAGTTAAGACACTGCAGAGAGTGCTGAGATTAATGAAATTGTGAGCATTTAAAGTCATCTTTGTAGAGTGTGTATTTGGAAAAATGAAGAACACTCATGTGAAAAAAAAAATGAAGATGCACGCATAGAAGGAATCTTACAAACAGGATCTTTATTCTTGGTGACGTTAGTTTCTTGAAGTCATACTCCTCTGTGACATTCATCATATCTATTTCCAGAACCAATTCCATGCTGTCTAGAAAAGGTGAAAAGAAATCCCTCACATCTTAATATATGAAAATATACTGGAAAATATTCTAAATGCCAGTCAGGGCTCAGATATAATAAAAAAAGGGATCTACAGGTTAAAACATGGGCAGAAAATGGTGTGCAAACTAAATTATCTGGAGAATAATGATTCAAATCCGTGCTATTCAAGTGAAGACAGATAAGTGAAGAGGGAGAAAGGCTGAAAGAATCTTCAAGGTAGATACAGAAAGCAAATTAAATTACTTTGTAATGAAATACAATAGTATAAAGAATCAGTACAATAGTATAAAGAATCAGTATGTTGAACAGAAAAGAGAGAAGGAGTAAGATGAATTTAAAGATCAATTCTAGTGTGCTAGTCCCTGTATAGCACTTGTGAAACAGTGCATCCCACCTTGTTTTCAATTCCAAATCTGGGAAAATTAGAAAAAGATCAAAAGTCTGGGAAAAGAATAAGCTGAGACATTCAATCAGTTCAGATGTGTCAGTTCTGTTCTGCTGTATTCACTCTTAAATGTATATGTGGTTGACTGTTCATATCCAAAGATCTAAGCTTCATGATGTCAAGTGTCTAATAAGAGGGAAAAGACAGGGTCATTACTAGCAGGTTGTATCATCTCTCCCAGTAAGGATATTTGTAAGCAGTGATTTCTTCTTTGTTCTCTGGCTATTTTATTGTTAATGGTGTGTGAAAGCTCTTGGCCATTGGGACCTTGCTCTGGGAGCTGAAAGAACGCAAATCATTCTGAAGTCTTTTAAAAATGGAGTCTAGCCAGCAGAAGCAGCCCAGGGAATGTCCCCTGCTCTTACAGCTCTCATTCTGCTGATGGGAGCTCCGGCTTTCTTGTGCAGTGTTGCCGTCCACTGTGGGATGTACAGTAGGTCTGTGGAGCTGTACAAAATAATCTCCCTCCCTCCTGCTTTATTTTTAGAGACTTCCCTGATTAATTAATGGATATTTGTGAAGCATTCTGAGGCCTTTGAGTGGGAATATACATAGCAAACAAAGATGATTAATCTTCATTACCCTGTACTAAATAATTTTCTGTTGCCTTCTTCTGCAGCCTCTGTTCAGGCTATTCAGAAATAGCCATGTTGAGCCCAAAAGAGGTGCAAGGTGGTGGGTGGAGAACTGAAGCAGACTAATATCAAATAGAAGGAGCAGGGAAGTACAATAGAAAGCCATTGGCATTGTGGTTAAAAAGGTCTCGTTAAGTAGCCCTGGGAGACAGCTGCATAGCACTGTGTCGAGATGAATTAGAGCAGATAGTGCCTGCTGGTGTTGCCATTATTGTTTATAAGGACACTGTCTGTTTGTGTTCATGTTCTTGTCTCTCAAGTTTGCTTCAACATTCAAGCTCCTTTTTTAAAACTAACATTAAAGAAGGCCTTAAAGAAAAAGTTGCACACCCATATATGCTCACACATCCTGTACAAAATAAAACCTGACCGAACATGATGCACAGAGGGTCCACTCTTAGCAGTCAGTTTCCTGGCTCTCTGTCAGTTGTAATAAGACAATCAGATAATTTAAGAATGTGATTTCTGTGTGTCTCTGTCTCTGTCTTTCATGCTTGTGTAAACAGGATTTGGACTGAAGAAACAACATATTATTTATGACAATGAAAAATAAGCACAGGCAGATCTTTTCTAGAATAAGGATGCCAAATCAGTTGACTTCCTAAGATATCAGAGATAGCTTAGCAACTGTCAAAAATCAGGCAGCATTTCCCAGGTTGACATCCTCTCCATCCCTGTGTCATTAAGTTAGTGGAAATATTCATTCTAAGGAAAGGATACGAATGTAAAGCACACGTTAATGTTTTAAAAGTTATCTAGAAAATAGAGGCACTGTTTGTGTCAGTTTAAATCTATCTGTGGTCATAGGTATAGGAGGTGGAAGCTAAATAGCACAGATCAACGTTTAGTGAACTCTGAGATTTTGGTGAATTTATTTGTCCAGTTATTTGTCATCTGCCTTTCTGGGCTGAGGCTGTGAAGCAGGCTTGCTCTTGGCTCCTTGACACAGGAGCTGACTTTTTCAAGAGTAGTACTCTGAGTGGCTAAGCAACAAGCCTAAGTTCTGTGAGGTAAATTAGAGGCGGATCTGAGAACGGAATTCTGGTCTCTTAATTTACTGGTTAATTGCCTGATCTTGTATTATGTATTTACTTCACAAACATGGAGTATATGGAATGCAAATAAAAGCTCAGTTCCCACATAGGGAGAGCACTAAGTAAACTTATTAATTTTTTAACCCAATAATCTTTCTGATTAGTTAACGAAATTGCTGGCACTGAAGATTTGTGAAGTGAAGTCTTCGGAGGCCCCTCTGTTGCTCAAGAACCACCCATTTATCACGGCTGTACCAACATTGCTGCTCCATGAGCTCCACCATCTGGCCAGGAGGTTCTATGAGCCTGATCCATTCTTCCTCAGAAAGTGACCTCAGATTGAGAACAGAATTAGTTCTGGGATGAGAAAAGTCATAAGGGAGTCAGTGGAAACATTTACTGCATAAAAATTTAAATAAACTGCACCCTTCTTTGGATAAAAGAATTTTCTCCTATCAAGTATGAAACATTTCATCTTTATAAACACAGTATTAAAGAATAAAACATAATCACACTTTAACTATTCTTGACCATGCTTAAATGAATGTTAAATTTTGTTTAAATGAGTAATATCTTTAATTTTACTGACAGATAGCATATGTGCATAAATCTCTAGATATATCCATTATTGTCTTGTATATCTAATTCAAGTGTAGTCAAACACAAAATCAGTATGACCAAGAAACCTGTACCCCAAATGAAATCAAAAGAGGCTATGTATCATGTATATAAAGATAAATTTCTATAAAACTCACATATTGATCATGAAAATGAAAATTCAGGATTCTAAAGACTCCAGAATCAGTAAATAAAATATCTTTCTGTATTCAATATTTTCTTATCCTTACTTTGTGTACTATGTTTTATCAACATACTTTAACCTTCTCTCCTGCTAATGTGCTCCCTCTGGAGTATCTTTTTGACTTTTTGTTTGCTAATGCTATCTCGACTTTTCACAATTTGCTGAAATAGTACATCCTTTGTACACTGTTTTTGCTCGTGTGCTCTATTGCCTCTGAGAATGTTTACACTAAGAAGACACAGACCTTTGAAATTTTCCATGAAAATATAGAAATAAACAAGAACTGACATCACAATTAATATAATTTTGCTCTTTTTTTTTTAATAGGTGTATGAATAAAAAAAATTAGTTTATTACATATATGGCTTATTAGCAGCATGAACCTCCTCAGCCCATTGATTTGAACTAATGAATTTGGTTCACATCATGGTAGAATTGCTGGAAAGTTAAAGGGTAATAAGTATGACATGATTGAATATTTCTACATACTAATAAACAATTCAACACACTAAACACAAGGACTAAACTGATAATATGGTTTTATATATCGAGGTGTATACCTATATATCCTATATATATCTACATATATGTATATGTAGATACACAGAGAGGCTCATTCGAAATTGTTCTACTACATTTTATCATTCAGTAACACATATATGTTTAGTCTACAGGTATCCAGTAAATGTTTCAAAATATTTGAAAAGTAAAGCAGTATTGCTTTTCATTTTCTTTCTCTCTTTGAAGGTAGATAATGCAATAACAAATCACTCTATTAAAGAAAGGGTATATAAAGAGAAAGGTACAAAAACTAAAATAAACGAAAACAGCTTTTCTATTCATTAAAATAATCCTAGGATATGAAACCTATTTGTGAATATACCATACTCTTTCTCTCTAAAGCTGATGTGTCCAGCCCACCAGAAATTCAATGAGACAGAGTCTGTGCCATTTTTACTGCATTTTGCCCTGTAGCTTGAAAACAGCTCACAGTAAGAGAGGCTTTATGACTGACAATTCAGTGTTTCCAAGATAGATATTAGTTTATACACAGTTAAATGTGATCTAAATTAACATGAACTAAGCTAACCTACAAATTACTCAATTGCTCTACCTTATTTTTACTGGTGATTCCATGATCTAAATTTGGCATTAATGTGCACCTGCTTTGGATGTGCAATAAGTATTATCTGGTCAAGCAGTAAGACCACTCATGCCCTCAAAATACCTTCTTGAGAATACAAAACTCTTATTAGAATGTATCTCAACTGAATAGTACATAGCTGATAGAGTCTAAAAATGAAAGAACATTCTATATTATTTAAGCATATTGGTACTGCTACGATGTTAAATAATTGATAGTTGGAATTCCAGAATATTTGTGTACTTCACTAATGTAAACAGTAGAAACACACTCCTTAAAATATCAAGTAAGTATCAAGTAATATCAACTAAGTAGTGCACTACTTAGTTTAAGGGGGGGGGAGTATGTTTGCCAAATACTTTTACTGTGTATCTGCACCTCAGTATTTAAAATTCAAATTCATTTTAACATTTTTTTTGGCCTATATGAGGCAACAAAGGATAATAGCAGAGAAACAAAGAACTGCTATTACTGTCACTGCAGGAGCATTTCTCTCGCTTGGTAGACAACTGAAGGAAAAATAAAATTTAGATCTGTGACAAAATCATGACTACAGGTGTAATATAAATGGAAAAAGGGCAAAAGATTTCCAGAAAGACCTTGTGCGTTCAGCAAGATACTCCAAGCCAGCTTTAGATGGCCACATGATGTGCTTCAATGTTGCTTTTCCATGAGCAATGTCAATTAGAGGAAATGTCAGCAAATTATTGCCTGCTGAGGAGCAATTTGGAGTCAGGGCAGAAGAAAACAAACTGATGCCAGCAGCAAGTGAAAAATACCTCCCACATCTGATACCTTAGATGGAATGCATAAAGAGAGTTATACTCAGGTTAATACAATACAAGGTTGCTACTGCAATGCAGCACTAAGCACGTTTTATATTTTTAGAATTATCCTTCAGAAGTCAGTTAAAATTTCACTTATGCTCTGCATACTGCAAAATGAACAAGTCGCAACAGTGGACAAATAATATTAAGCAGAACTGAGTATTTTTGTAGAAATATATATTTCTCTCACCCTTTGTAGTGTCAGTAAGTGTTCCTTAGTCTGTGTCTCCTATGCTAACTCTGAAAACTGAGGAAGGAGTTAATTTCAAAAATTCTGCTAAGTAATGTGAGACTTCCTGAAGACTTGTACTTTGAATTGTTTGATTGTGAGTTATAATATTTAGAAATAAGAAAGTAGAAATCTGTGAACTTTTTAAAACTATTGTGTGAAGTATAGATATTGACAAGAAAAGAAAGTTCATAATTGATTTTATGAGTTAAGGTAATAATCTGTACTCTAGAGGCAGGTTTTCTCTCTTAGGGGATAACAAAAAAAATCCCTGATGTGTCATATTTAGACAAAGCTAAGCATCTGCCAAGGGATTTCCATTTTCAGATGAAAAATAGAGTAGCTTCAGCATCATTTATGCATTTGCAGATAATTTAAGGTGACTATTAAACTTCTGTAATTCAGCAGGGAGTTATGTTAAGTCTGTTTCATGAAAATTATTATTATTGAGCACTCAGCAACATTTTATTGGTGCCAGCTACTCTTATGATTATTGCCCTTCTCCTCTTAATCTCAACAGCAACAAACGACCCTTGAAGAGTGTCTTATTCAAGACAGCATAGGGTTTAAGAAGGTGCACCACCTGTCCACTTTTTCATTTCCACAGCTTGCTCTGAAAGAATGTAAGTATATTTAGGGGGGGGAAAAATGCTCTGTACTCATTTAAGAGCCTTCATGACCAATAGCAGCACCTTAGACACCAATCCATCTTTCATCTGAACAGCCTTCTAGACTCATTTTTGGCCCTATCCACTACTCAAGTGCAGTATTTACTGCACTAACCTCAAGCCTACCATATCATGAAGGGCAGTAGACTTTCACCATTAATGCTGAAAACTGTAAAAAAGCCTTGTATAGCACTCCTCTGTGCTATAACACAGTCCTATGTGACTGTTTTGGCTTCACAAAATTGATCTGAATTCAGAATAAATTTTTTTGGAAGGAAATGAAAATGTCTTAACTTTTTAAAGAAATCTAATTCCCACATGATGATTCACAAATATGTTAGTTTAATTTTAATCTGAGGTGTCACTTTCTCTCCTGTACACACGATATTTATGTATACCTTTGTTAGTACACAACCAAATACAACAATTATAACTAAGTGCCATTCAGGTACAGGTCATAATTACTAGTCTAGTTAAATAAATCTCTTCATTGTGACAGGTCACCTTGCTGTAGTGACTAAACATCAGAGTAATAATTTATTTTTTTGTAAAGGGAAAGAAATGTAAACATCTAGATTTGTTACTCAGCATCCTGACAAAATACAAAAAGTGTTTTGATGGTTTTGAATGGTTGATTCTCATTATTTGTACAGTAATTCATATAAACATATGAATCAGGTGGACAAGATTCTTGGATCTTTGATGACTTTCTCTGAAATACACAGGTTATGGTTTCTGTAAGCCAATGCCCTCAATGTCCATGAGAAAAGTCCTAAATGATATCTCAGATAATATCCCAGCTAGTTCCAATATTTTATTCAAGTCTCAAAGACTGAAGGCTCCTAGAAAGTATGATGACTCAACACAGACTGCAAATCCTGGTTAGAGAAATATATCTTACTTGTGCTTCTATTTGGACACCGCTGGATAAGACGGAGAGACTGCTGTGATTGACTGCCTATTTCCTATCTACTGCCTTAGTTTAAAAATTCACCTGCTTTCTTCTTCTGTTCAGTTCTGAATATTCACATAATGTCTTCCTCGTTGCTTCACTAGATCACTCAAATGATCTTAACATGTACATTAATAACATGAATTTTGCAAAAACATACCAAATAATTTTTGCTGACCTTAGCCTCTCTCAGAGCTATACCCTCAGAAAGAGGTATAGATCCATCTGTATTATTCACAGGCAGGAAATGGAATTAAGCTCACTTTTTTTTGATATATTAGAGAAATGGCTTTTATTGAAACATCTTTTGTGAAAAGTGCAATGAAAAAGCCAATTCTTGGCTAAGCTGTGTTAATTGCCCTTCACAGAGTCTAGACATGTCTAGTTCTTGACATTTGTATCTATAACATTTTCATTTTTAACTCCTAAATAAAAAGGAAAATAAAACGTGCTTGATTTAGTTGAAGGTAAATTTAATGCTGGGAAATTATTGACTTGAGAATTTAAATTTAAATCCTCTCAATAAAGAAGTAAAAGCTTTTCCACAGAAACCTGCCTGCAGGTGTTGCATCTAATAAATGGAGCAGAGTGTTCCAATCACTTTTTATTTTATATGGATAAAAATTCTGTATGATCGATTTGGGCTCATCCATCTTTGTCTCCCTAATACACACATCCTTTCTTGAATCTTTTGCCTGCATTCTCTGTCTTGTCTGTGACACTTGGTTTCAGCACAATTATCGTTTACAGACCATAGAAGATGATTTCAGGCTAGATCTCTTTCCCTAGTTGGCCACAATGATATGCATGAAGAGATCTTGAAATAATTTATACTGAAATATTTCCTACAAAATAGCAGATTATCTCCCCTACTCAGTGTCATCATCTCCTATTAAATTTTTAAGAAAGGTCTCAGATAAAGATGCAAATATAACATAGCTTTGCTTTACTATAGTTATATCTACAAGTAAAAATGAAAAGAATTAATTATGATAACAAAGCTAAGGGGACAGGTAATAAAGGGAAGCTACTTAAAAGGTATAGATTTACTTTACTCAAGCACTTAAAATAGTTTTTAATTATGTTGCAGAAACCTCAATATTCACCTAAAAACTTTATTAATAAAGTTATTACATTTTTCTCTAAAATACTCCTATCTATAAACGGTTAATTCTTTAGCACAATGCTGTTACAGATATTTCTATATATTTGAAAGCTGAAGAATATAATATTTTGTTTATATTTTTTGCTTATATTAATATAGTCTATAAATCAAAGAAACCCCTGGAGTTTGTGTTTTCTATCATCTAAAGACAAGAAGTCATTTGTAGTATACTTATATGTAGTGAGGAATTAGTTTTCTAATTCAGAAACGTGCTTTCTTCCGCTTTTTGTTTTGACATTGTGCTTCAGAGTGCCCATCCCACAGAAGAAACATAAGCACATACAAAGTCACTAGCCAAAACTACTTGGTAAAACTTGGAAAAGACTTCTTTTTCATAGACTGTCTCCCTGTCTGGAACTACAACAATGCCAATTAACTTTTATAATAAGTTGTATATTCATTTTTTTTCTGGTTACACTTAGACCAAAAATTGACCTGAGCCATGTGCAGTCATGCAGTCGGTCATTCTGGATTCTTCCCTGGGGACTTTGAGCTCGTGGCTTCTATCGAAACTAATTTTTAGAATCCGTCCAATGTGCGCTTTTGGTGTTTTATGGCCAGCTGATTTTCTGCTAGAAATAGATAAATCTGTCATGAAAGTCCATAAATAGTTTTTTAGAGTAAGAGCTTGTATCTACATTAGTGAATAAAGCATCCACTCTCTTTTTTAGGTCAGGTATAAAGGGCTCTGTTTGCCCTTGGCTTCACATCTGGACATTGAGCCATGACTTCCTAGGCAGATTACTAACAACTGTGTAATTAATAATTAGTACTAATTACTAATAAAAAAAAAAAAAAACTTGAAAAAATTACAGAAAAAGTACTAACTGTAAATAAGCCCTATTAAAAAAGATATAATTGAAAAGTAAAAAAGAGATTCATTTTATAAACTCAAAAATCCTAATTTTGAGAGGACAAATGCTCAGAGAGACATTAAAAATGCAGTGACCTACAGTAGATAACCCCCTGTTAAATATTCATTCTATAGATTGAGATGTTAATCTATAAATTGAGATGTTCATTGTGAATACTATGCTCTTATATCACAGCAAGAAAAGGATAAGGCAAAGCTACAAGATAGACATGAACAGCACACTTCAAAAACGGAGTCACTTGAATTAATAGGAGAATTACAAAATACAGATATTACTTGAAAGTAGGCAGAGAAGTTAATAAAGTCATTAGATAATCAAGAGTGCTCACTGCTGTAATTAGTACTTCTATTTTTTTATAGCTTGTGGAAAAGCTTTCAAATTTGGTAACTTTTTCCAGAGCTCTGTCTGAGCTCCCTCAGTGGTACCCTCTAAAATTCTCTTACTCCATTTTCTTCCTAAATATCTATTATTCCCTTTAACAGCTGGTCAATTTTTAAGTATTTTTTTAAATCACCAAATACAGTGGATTCTTAGTCTCATTGGATATGCTGATATGAATATGCTGAAATAAATTAGCTTATATCAATGAGTTAGCTGACACAACACATTATTTTTGAAAGTAGGAATGAAACCTAGCCTTAAATAAAATAGCCCAAATTCTAATACTATTGGACAGTATGTCTGCATACACACCAAGCTTTCAGTTGAAATGCAGATAATTCTCATTCTTTAAAAGCAGATGTATACTTCATATAGTTTTCAATCTGGTTCATCATATTACTTGCTTCTACAAAAGATCTTTTATGACAGATTAAGGGAGGCTTTTATCTCTTCATATACGTTGAAGCTTAAAAGTTTCATTTTTGAAATTGCAGCTGTCTCCTTGATCTTTAACATTTTGCAAGGTACTTTCATACTTTCTATTAAGTCAGTTTTAGGATTATCTCGTCTTTCAAAGTTTTGAAACTTTTACATTGAAAGAGACTAGCCTACTTTTCCAGTATTCAATGAAAGACAGAAAGCAAGAGCAAGGTCATTAAAAATATTGTCACTGGGAAGCTCAAACAAAAGCATTAATCCAGTTCCATCAGATATCAAGCAAATGTTAAAATATCTCATGTATACCAGTGTGTATAAATACCACAAGGGCGAGAGGAGTGAGGCCACCATCTCTTTTCAGTGGTGGACAGCGATAGGACTAGAGGAAATGGCTACAAACTGAAGCATCAGAAGCTCCACAGGAACTTAAGGAAGCATTTCTTCACTGTGAGGGTGACAGAGCACTGGAACAGGCTGCCCAGAGAGGTTGTG
>JAVCKT010004645.1:0-10387 GCA_032273925.1 Rhynchotus rufescens
AAAAAAAAAAACCCTGGAGAGCATTGTGCGGAGCTGGCCTTGCTGCTCCCAGCTCCGTGCCTTTTCCCATCCCAAACTTCCCAGCGCCGCAGGAATTGGAGCAGACGCCGCCTTTGGGCTGCGACTGCCCTTTTACCCGCATGGAGCGGCGGGCTTTTCTCTTCAGGAGGAGCTGCCGCGAGCCTGGCCCGCTCGGGCATCGCCGCCGCGGCGCGGCGCTTCTGCCCAAGGTGGGAGTTAAAGGGCCTGGGCGCGAGGGTTTGCAGGGCGAGCCGTGCCCGGAGGCCGGATCCGCCCAGGGATCTGTGTGGATGGAGCTCCCTGTTCCGCTGGCTGCGGAGTTGAGGGGCTGGGGTCTCCTGGGGCTGCGGCTCGGAGGCCTGAGCGCGGCTTCGATACGGCTTGAATTGTAGCTGAGAAGCAAACGAGGCGTTTCAGGGTGTCGCGAACCCAACTGGAGCCCCAGCTGTAGGTGCCAAGGCCGTTTAAGACAGCGTGGGTGCTGTGAGAGCTGTGGACGGGTCTCAGGACCGCGCAGAAGACGTGTCCGGAGGGACCCACCTTCTCCAGAGCCAAGGGCGGCAGCGGCGGTATCCAAACACCTGCCGGAGTTCCCGAATCCGCTCGCAAAAGTGACAACCCTGGTGCCGAATCAGCTTGCTCCTTGTCCTGGGTGTTTTAGCTCCCTGGTGCAAAAATGGGTCGGTTTCGATACCTTCTGGATGGAGAAGAAAGGCTCGATGAGAGATGCCATTCTTGTGTCTTAAATACAGATAGAAAATGAGCATGTTGTGTTAATAACTGGCGTTTGGGCTAGGCTTTGTGAGACAGTGAAATGGGGGGGAAATTCATCTGGTGGCAGCCCAGGCAGTACCTGTGCTGTGAATCCATACCAGGTCTGTGGATTCAATAGTTTTCGGTGTTAATCTTGGGCCAGCTACTTGATCTGCTGCTCTGGGCTGATCCAAGGGGTGGATTGAGCTCCCACCGGTTTGCGTGGTTGGAGAGAAGATAACGGGATGGTTTTCTTAATATTTATTTAACTGAGAATTACAAATAAACTCCTTTTAGTCACTTACTACAAACTGGAGAAAGAGCTTTCTGATTCTCTAGCTTTCAGCTAGTAAAGGTTGCCTGTGACTCAGGAACTCCATGAGTCAAATCCTTCCCTCCTGAAACTTTTTTGGATGTTTTTCAAAGTTCTGGCTTAATTCCTGGATTTACTAATTGGGCGAGAACTTCCTGGAATCAGGATGTTAGTCTGAAGTTTTTTGTTTTGTTACCGATCTGAACAACTCCTATTTTGGCTATTGTATGTCTGTTGCAGACCCAGCTTGGTTTTAGGCCAATTTTAAAAATAGATATTTTTTTCTTCTTTAATTATTTTGCCATGACACTGCAATTGTAGCGAAAGTGGATCAAGGATGCTTGTTTGGATCTTTCAGATGCCTAACAAAATCTGATAATGTGATTAAATAATTGTATGTTACTGTGTGAATGGCATGGGCTTTGGATGCATCATATATTCTTGAAAAGCAGTAACATATATGAGTAATACAAAACCAGTGTGGTTTATTGTTGGAAATGTGGTCAACCCGTAAAAGAATATGAAAGCAAGTCAGGATTCCTGAATTCTATCTTTAGGCACTGACACACTGTTTGATATTAAATCAGTGAGGTGGAGCTAGGCTGTGCTACCCTTTCTCTTCGATTTAAGTGAGGAATGTGATGAGTAATTAGCATTAAGCTGTTAATACAGTAATTGCAACGAATGCCTTAAAGCCATTCCTCCTGTTTAGGAGAAAAGCATAAGCACTTGCTTGGATCTCTTTGTTCCACTGTTAGGCAGCATCTTCAAGGATAAAGTCCTCCCAGAGCCCGTGTTAGGTGTGTGATGGGCCAGTGAATTGCACCTATGTTGCTGCTGTGCTGTGTGTGTGTTCAGGGCCTGTCAGTGGAGCAGCTCTGCCCAGGGCTATTGCTGAGGCTCAGCTCGTCAGAACGGGTAGTATTATATGAAACAAAGCCAAGAAGCAGCCCCAAGGCTGCCAATTCAAGTCAAAATACTCATTATTTTAAAGAAGCCTTACTGCATGTAAATCACAGGTAGAATGGGGAGTGGAATGATGGTTTGTGGTTACCTTTTTGAATGCAGCTGAAGGTAAAGTTGACTCTTGCTAGATCAGCTGTGAAAGTAGATGTAGGTTTTGCATGTTTCTTCTTCAGGGATAACACCTGAGAGAGAATACATGGCTGTGACATTCGTAAAATGCTCCAACTGGTTCGTTGGTTGGTGTCTTTGGAGAGTCAGTGTCAAGACATATTCAGGTGAAAATCTGTATCTACTGCGTAATACCAGGAAAAGTTACCACTGATGAAGGCAAGGACAAGGGCAAATAACAGCTGACTTGTGATAATGGACTGATGTAGCTATATATAGCCATTAAATAACAAGAAGGCAAGTTCAGTGAGGTTTTATCTTCATTATGGTTTAAAAAAAAAATTAAGTCAGGTTAAGATCCAAGCTGCGTTCAGACCACTGGAATTCAAATCTAGGTCCTGTCTTCATCAAAAACTGGTGAAAGGGTTAGCTTCAGAATTTGTATGGACCTTTTTCTAAATGAAAAGGATATTTTTGGTGTACTGCTGTATCATAAAAATTAGTGAGTGGTTTTATCTCTGTAATTCTCCTGCCCAAAATTGCTTGATTGCAGGGCAGCTGTCTCTTGCAGCTGGGCAATGGGGTGAACTTGATGGATCCAAGCTTCCAGCAAAAACTAGAGGGTGAGAAGGAACTAATTCGTCGAGCTATTCAGAAGGAACTGAAAATTAAAGAGGGAGCAGAAAACCTGCGCAAAGTGACAACAGACAAGAAAAATCTCGTGCATATAGAGCATGTTCTGAAATCCTCCAACCGGAAGCTGGAGCAACTGCACTGGGAACTTCAGGAACTTAATGCGAGGATTGTCATAACAGACAAGGAGGAGAATAAGACGGGTAGGTTTGGGAGCATGACTGACAGGAGAATCTGTTTAGATCACTTCAGCACTTATTTATTTATTTTCTGTTAAGGCTCATGAGTAGTGGGAGTTTCTCCTGTGGATACTCAGCTCGTGAAATTAGCCGTGCATTGAAAAGTTGGGGTTAGGGCAAACAAGGTGAAAAGAGGCAACACAGGAGATCAGTGTGGGGAGAGAACCATGCGAGTCCTCTCCCTCCACGTGAGGGTACTGGGTATGGATGATGTCCAGGAGCAGGCTGTAGATGGATATTCAGCTGCACAGAAACTGTTTAAATCTCTCCAGTTCCAAGTATTTGGTGGGATGAATGCATATAAAACTGGAAGAGTTCTTGTTAATAATAAATCTACAATAAATTGGGAAATAGGAGGTTGAGCTTCATTTGAAATATTTTGCAGCTAGTTTTGTAGATGAGATCTTTCTATATATAGCGTAACCTGCTGTTATAGATTGACTCAGCTATAACTGAGTGAGATAACACAGGAAGAGATGCCTAATGGTATTGACTGTGTTGTTGCACAGATGGCTCTTTATCTCCAGACCCTTGTCTCTGGGAGAGGAACCCAGACCCCATGGCCAGAAAGATTGAAGCTCTGAAAAGGCAGCTGCATGTTGAAATGAAAGTGAAACAAGGTGCTGAGAACATGATCCAGTTGTATTCAAATGCAACATCCAAGGTAAGAAGAATAAACCATGCAGGAATAGAGGTTGCTGGAACATGGTTTGTATTTAAAGTCCGAGCACGAGGTCTCTCTGGTAATTGGAATGTGAAAGAAATCAATTTGTGAAGCCTGCTTGACTGACTTGTAGCTGTGTGTTTTGGTGTTCAGCACTGTAGCAGCATGTCATGTTGCTCCAGAGGACAACTGATATCATGAATGTTTTTTCATTAGACTTGTTGCAATGTGTGAACAGATTTTGAGAGTTTAGTGGGAATTGGAAATGAATTGCATGGTGCATGAAAAGCTTAAGTGCGTCTCTAACAACTGGATGTTACAAGAAGACTTTTCTGGAAGGATGGTTTGTTCCACTTCTGCCTGAGATGTGGTTTTTGTTCCTATTTTCTGCAGGAGCGGAAGCTGCTGGCTACAGCTCAGCAGATGCTTCAGGACAGCAAGACTAAGATTGAACTAATCCGTATGCACATTGTGAAGGTCTCTCAGTCAGCAGGAGGGATGGAAGATGCAGTGGATCCATCTGGTAAGATGTTTTAATTAACTGATACATCCTAGCATAGATGTGACCAAAGCTCCAGGATCCCAAATACTGGATGAGTTTGCATCTTTGTCAAATTTTATCTCCAAAATGGCCAGTGAGGATGGGGACCACCATCAGCGCTTTGGAGCTGCGCATTGAGGAGCTGAGACATCACCTACGCATTGAGGCGGCTGTAGCTGAGGGGGCAAAAAATGTGCTGAAGATCCTCGGAGGGAGTCGAGTGCAGGATCGCAAGTTTTTGGCTGAGGTGAGAACTTGTTCAGACTTTCTAGAGAGACCTCTTTCATGCCTCAACTGAATGATTTAGGATGAATAAGAAGAGAGAGCCGTTAACTCTCTTAAGTTAGTTACAAATCTGGGAAATTCCCAATTGTCTGTGAGGTCCCACTGATTGAGATCACTTTCATTTCTATGGATGATATTCCTTGTCTTCCCAGAATTTCTCAGTTACATTGGAAGTGAGGCTGATTAGTGTTTCATTGTCCTTGGGAAAATATTTAACTTAATCTCCATTAGTAAGATGTCAGCTAGCTTTTTAGTTGAGACTGGCTTTCATAATTAATTTAAAGTTCATTTAAAATATATGTTACCAGGATGGGGACTGTTGATTCACAGTTTGACTGCTCTCTGTTCTACTTCATATTGCTAGGCTCAGGGTCGCTTGCACGAGTCTTCTCAGAAGATTGATCTGCTGCGCTTGTCCTTGGAACATCAGCTTAGTGAGCTTTCTCCTGATCACCCAAAGCGAGCGCTCATCAAGCAGGAGCTAGTAAATACTTCCTCCCTGGGTGCTCAGCATGGCAACATCCAACCTACTTCAGTCATCAAACCCACAGCTCTTACAGGTACTTAAATCCAGCACGGCATGTTGTTGTGGGGAGCCTGTGGGAAAGGATGGGTGGTGTTTCTTCTTGCTGTTGTGATGCCTCTTCATATGGACATTTGATTTTGCTAGGAACTGGATTTATTTCTTGCTGGTCAGTGAAAGCTTTCCGATGATATGGATTTGCAGACTACTAATAATTTAGGATAGACTTGAGCTGCCAACCAAGAAATCATGAATCCAAGAAGTTCTTGGTCCTCTATGAGAAGAGGCTGATTGGAGTCACTTTGCCCTGTTAGAAATAACAGTCTTTGCTCTAATGAAATTCCTCAGGTACACTGGAAGTGCGACTGATGGGGTGTCAGAATCTATTGGAAAATGTTCCAGGACGTTCCCGAATGACTAGTTCCTCTCCCATATGTGGCAGCCCTAGTGATCTGAAGTCCCTTAGCCGAACACGAGTTGGCCTGAGTATCCAAGGTCGTAGCATGGCAGGAAAGTACCTGCGTAATGAAGAGCTGTGCAGTGAGTATGGGGTTCTCTGGGGAATTGAGAGTGGTGTTTTGGGGCATAGGGTCTCTGAGTTCATATAATTGCTACTTTAGCCTAATCCGAGTGAAATTATGAGAAATCTGGTTTTTGCAAACTTAAGAGGATGAATCACATTGTGCCTACTCCTCCTGGAGCTCTGTAACGTATGTTTTCTCTTTTGTCCAGATGAGGTCCTTGCTGTGCTCAAAGTGGACAATAAAGTGGTTGGCCAAACAAACTGGGGACCAGTTAATAATCAAGCATGGGACCAGAGCTTTGTCATTGAGTTGGACCGGGTAAGACTGCCTTAGATTCGCCTGGGTTGTATTTGCCTTTCTGTTTCACTGGACTTGGTTTGCGCATTTAGTTGCCATTCCATGTGATTCAACTCTGTATTGGCACTGTCCCCATGCCCTTTTATGTGCCAGTTATCTTTGTCTTCCCCCCAAGGCAATGCATCTGTGGCAGAGCTTCAGCACGAACAACATCTGTTGTCCCTCCCTCCCTATCTAAGCAGCTTTATTTCATCTTGCCAGCAAAATGGCTCTCCTTCTGAAATGGGGAGCAAGGACAGCCATCTCCAGAAGAGTCTATAGCTGGGAGGATCTGAAAAGCCTAGAAAAAAATAGGGAAGGAGCAGGATTAAAGAAGCTTTTTTTCTTGCATAGTCTCTACTGAGACTATTACAGGAGAAAATAAAGATCTGTTTTGAAAGATGCTTGGGGTAAAGCTGTGTCTGTGTACCTTGTGTCCAGAGCATAGGGCAGGATGTAACTGCATTTTTAAAAATAAATTAATTGTTTTTTTTTCAATTCCTCCCCAGTCTCGTGAGCTAGAAATTGCAGTTTATTGGAGGGACTGGAGAGAACTCTGTGCAGTGAAGTTTTTGCGTTTGGATGATTTCCTTGATAACGAACGCCATGGGATGTGCCTCTCCCTGGAACCCCAAGGAGTCCTTTTTGCGGAGGTACGAGTTTCACCTTTATTTCTTTTTCAGAGAAACCTGTCTGGTTTGGAGGTCTCCTGCCCTAAAAGCAGCTGTTCATCTTAGAGTGGAAAGAGAAATAATTTGGAAGGGCAGAATCCCCAAATTCATCAGAATTGGGGTCAATATCACATATAAGAACAAGGAGCACCATGATATTATAGGATTTACACGTGCCGTAGCCTGGAGTGACTCTTCAGAGCTGCTCTGTAATTACACTGGTGCTCTGTGAAGTCCGTTGTTTTTTATTTGTTTTCATTATGAGTCATTGGTGACGCTTTAATTAAACATATGGCTTAATGGCCATATTTGAATTACACAGACTGTAGAGCCAGAGATCCAGATTCCCTCTGGGTGTATTTATTTTGTCATCTTTCTGAGGCTAATAATAAAGAGCTTGAAGTATCGTCAAGTAAGAGATCATCCACATAATCCCTTAAAAGCCTCCTTAATACTTCGTGATAAAACTTTCTATTCACCTTTCCAAAAGGATCGTGACTTTATACTTCTGATTTTCTCTTTTTAATTAATTAATTAAATTATTCCCATGGGCTGCCTCCAGCCCTGTAAATGTTGCATTTTACCACAGTTCTTTGTGCTTTGGCAATCAGTATAACTTTGGGATATGAATTGCTCTTAATTTTTTAGATTTTCTGCATTTCAGGTAGCAGAAAATTCCGACATCTAAACCCACACAATATGATGGATGAAATAACAGATGTTTAGAGGGTGAAGCCAGAATAACAGTCTGGAGTCTGTCTGCAGAAGAGACTCTTCACTTACCGAACAGCCGTGAATGGAGAGTTTGATGAGAGAGCAGATGTGTGCAAGTTTGTGCAGGTTAAATGACGTGTCCTGACAACCTCCCTTTACTTCTCTGGCAGGTGATGTTCTGTAATCCTGTCATCGAGAGAAGGCCCAAGCTGCAGCGACAGAAACGCATCTTCCCCAAACAAAAAGGTAAACTGCTGGAGAACTCACTCCTTGACTGGAAAGTATGAGTGGGTTGAGAGCTAAAGTTTGCAATAACAGGCTGGCATGCATTCTCCTCCCCTTAAATTTATGAGACTCATTAAAATGCTTGCTAATTATTGTGTGTAAGTAAGCGGGCTTTATTACAATGTGGAAGTTTGTTCTGTCACAAAAAGTGCTGACAGTTTGGTTGCAGTATGGTAGGTAATGTGATATTGCAGCAGTATTTCTACTCATAATTAACAGCATCAGGAAGATAAAATTACTAGCTTTTTAATAGACTTCTTAGCAGAAGTTGAGTATTGGATATTGCTAGTTTAATCAATAATACTGTTGCTGATGAAAGAACGGGTATTGCGGGATTTTCTGGTAAACTCCGAATTGGAGATTCTCAGAGCTTTAGGGTTGGCATCTCAGATTAATAGCTATGGATCTTGAATAATCTGTATGTGTTTCTATCAGCACCTTTTTTCCTCTTAGACTAACTAAGGTGAAACTTTGTATGCTGGGGCCTTTTGGCAGTGGAGATGAACTGAATTCTGTATTTGTATTCACAGAATCCTTGGGAAGGGATCTTTAGGGATCATCTAGTCATCTAGTATTTTTCCAAAGCTGGTAAAAATAATGAAAATCACATGTTTTAGTTTTTGCAAGATGTTTTCAGAAGCTTCCAGTTAACAGGTTGCATTATTTAAAATTCAGTGTAGAAACAGAAGAAAAATTGGCTACAACAAAATATTTTTAATATCTTGCACAGCTTTTACTCAAGGATTATGTTATGATATTATGGGGAGCCAAACTTCATGAGACAGGTTTACTATTTCTTCTATCACTATTAACTGTTCTTCTCCCAAATAAAGTCTGTTTTCCCCAGGATGGGCTGCCTTTTTGAGTAACTCATGTGTCTTGCAATGAAAAAGATAATTTAGCAATTCATAGAATCGTAATTTGTGCATTATAACATCATTGATGTTTGAAAATTGACTCTTCCAGGGAAAGAATTTCTCCGAGCTTCTCAAATGAACATAAGTGTTGCAGCTTGGGGTCGCCTGATGATGAGTTTCCTCCCTCCGTGCAGTTCCTTGAGCAGTTTGAGCCCCTCATTTCACAATCCTGTTCATACAGACTTCTCTCCAGTTCCTCTGCAAGGTCATGTTGATTCAGTGTCAAAACTGACTAGGTAAGTCCTCTTTCAATTATTTCCATTCCCAATCTGGAATGGGCATAGAATAGATCTTAAAATACAGTTGTAACATTCTGAAGTGGTGGAAGATTTTGATGTGAAAATTTTATTTGTGAAACTGTTTATTGATTAGAGAATCACTTATTTCTAAGTACTTATATAGCATTAATTTACAGCACCAGAGATACAATATTTGAACATGAATCTATCCATGGACAGTGGATAGAACAGTGGATCAACAGCTTAGTGGCTTGTTTTCTTTAAACTCATTTTAAAGAACATATTTATTTTTGACACTTTATAGACTTGTGGTGTGTGTCAAGGAGTTCTCTTGTCCAGTGTGTTGGAATGAACTGAACTTTGTTGTATCACTTCCAGCCATATTATCTGCAGTGTGTACAGGGTGCTCCAAGGCAATCTCCTTAAATTTTGTCTTGTAAATGCAGTGACTTTCCTGTGGCTAAGCTTACGTTTGATGATGAAGCTCCACGCAAACCTCCACGCCTTTTTATGATGGGCAACTCCAAGGAGTCAGCATCATCTCCTGCAGACTCTCCGGTAATCATGTGAATCAATAGGGATTTTTTTTCTTTCTTTCAAAGCTCAGTAGTTCTTACTTTTTTGAGAAATTTTAGAGACATACTGGAGAGCTTGCCTATCCTGGAGAAGCAAAATGAGTGTGAGAACACTATTACTCTTCACTGGTGTACAGACATACTCAGTGGCCATATGTGGCCATAGATGCTCTCCCAGCAGAGGTGATGACTGATTGCAGCATAGTGAGGGCTGTCATCGTGCTGGATGGGGACCTGGGAAGAAGTTAGAATTTGGATTTTCATGTCCGATTTGGCATTTCTAGAGAATGACATATGTAACTTCTGGTTCCTAGTGTCTGAAGAGGCTGCATGTGGAGGAGAAGTATTCCAACTCTGCCCTAGAAGGATTTCCAGCCCAGGCACCCCTAAGGTAATGGTGAATAGCAGGGGCTGTCTTGGCTCACAAGTTAGAGGCATTGGGCTGAAATGTTAGTGTGTGCAGTCTAAAATGGTCCAACAGACATACTTTGGATTCTCAGCAGCAGACTCTTATTACCAAGTGTAGGCAGTACCAGGAAAAGTCACTACTGTATTTTATTTGTCCAAACATGTGCTGAACCTTATCTGCTTATTAACCCCAATACTTGTCCTTTAAATAGACTATACAGTACAATGTAACAGGTGATTTTTTTGTTAGTTTGTTTTGTTGAGTAGAAGATGAAGTCACTTAATTGTCTTTATATGGATCCTCTTCCATCAATGTTGGAAATTTTCTGGTGTAGCATATTTAGACATAGCTGAATTTAAAGTAGACTATTTCAAAAATACTTTTGGCGTTGCTTACACTATTCTTTTTCTATTGGTATGGAAGATGCATGATCTTTCACTACATAGAGAGGCATAAAATAATAAGTTGTTTATAATCTGTGTCAGTTATTTGTAACGTGTAAACAACAGGGATACACAGGGCAAGTTTTTTAAAAAAATGATAAACGAGTTCTGAGTAGAAAAGCACACATAACAAAACATATCTAAGCTGTTCACACTATTTGAATACTTGATAGGTGAGATCACAGAATTACACCCATAAGGTCATCATCGCTTTTGGAGGGCTTCCCT
>JAVCKT010004647.1:8643-20739 GCA_032273925.1 Rhynchotus rufescens
GGAGATGTAGTTCTAGAATTATTGCTTATGTCATTTCTTAAGCAGTTATGCTCTTAATGCTTAAAAGAAGGCTAGCATTGTTTGCACAAAAAGTTGGTGATCCTCCAAAAAAATAGTAATGAAATTACTTCTGTCCAGTAAACTTTGTATGTCATGTCAATTTATAATAAAAGCTGAAAAAATCCCTTTGTTTTCTATTTATAAAGATGCCTTTTCTATATGTACCTTTGAGAGATTTTGAAGATATCATGTAAGCTGGTTAAAAAGCATTTGAATGGTACAGTAGATGTAAAAAAACAAAACAAAACAAGTTCGGTTGTTTAAATGAACCATTGTTTTTACATTAAATGTTTTATTTGAAATTGGCTTTTGTACATAAAGTTCAGTAATATAAAATCTGCCATGATGCTTGTCCAGTCATTTTTTTTTTGTGCATGTAGAAAGGCCACAGGCAGCACCTACGGTAAGCATGTTCTTCTGCTTGTTGAAATATACCTTAACATGCTTCCTTTGCCAGATTGCTACAGATGTGGCTAGGAACCCAGGCCTTTGGGTTGACATAAATTGCCAAGTCCATGGCTAGATTATGGAAATTGTATTTTTCCTTTCTTGGGAGTGGAACTGAATGTGTGAGATCCAAGTTGTGTGCATTGATGTTTAGTTAACGGTTAATGTTTCAAGTAGCTTTTACAGGTTGTATCTGTGCTTTATCTGGAGCAGAGTTTAAAATGGGAATCTGTGCTTTTCTAAGATTGCAAAGGAAGATGGTCTAGGTAATACGGAATGAGGAGAGTTGCGCTGCTCGTCAGAGTGCTGGCTGGTGAATAGCAGACACTGAAACTTGGTCCCAGTTCAATGTAATTCAGATGCTAACATAGAGGATATGACAGGTAAACACTGGACTGCAGTTGTCTAATGTGTGTTTTCGGTAAAGCTGGCAAAAGCTTTTTTAATATAGCCTTTAATATGTTCACAGCAGATTTTGTGATCTTCTGTATTTGGTGGTACCCTTAATACAGCAGCTCTGTGAACTGCAGGCCTGAAGCTAAAACCTGAGGTGAGTATCTAAATCAGTGCATTAAATACTGTATTTCCTCCCTTCCCCCCAATTTAAAGTGATTTTTATGTTCATTGAGAATCAACAGTATTCTCAAACTTGTCTTTGCAGCATGCTTCCTTCCAAATTAAGTATTTCTTAATTTCCAGAACATTTGGGTGCCGTTGTCAACAGTACTTGAGTGAGAAGGTGTTTCTCTTGGACCAGATTCTCCTAAATCCGGTAGTCCTGGGTTGCACAACCAAGGAAAGGAACTTTGGATGAAGTAAGTTTCCCCTTTCAGACTTTCCCCTTTCCCCCTGCTGGGATAGTTGATATGAGACTGAACATGCCCTCTTGGAGGGAAATACTCAGAATCCCAATATTAAGCAGGATTTTTGTATAAATACTGTATTTATGACAACAAGCTGCCCTGTCAGCAAGCTTATTCACTGGTTTCACACTTGAAGTTCTCTCTAAAGTAAGTGATGGAGTTGGCAGCAGAAAGCAGAAATAAGTTAAAGTGAAACTGTGCATGTCCACTGTGGACTATTAGAGGGGGATTAAATAAAGGTTCTTGCTCAGTCAGTAATGTTGGCCAAAAAGTAACCTGTAGAATTGCTGCAGCGCTTAAAGCAACTTACTGGTAACAGTAAAATGGGGTAAAGACTGGTGGAATATCGAGGAATGGAGCTGACAAATACTGGAATTTGTTGGGGAAGAGGGGAGAGTGTAAGCATATGAGTCTAACTGCATGAGATAGGCATTTAGATCTGAACTTTATAGGGAAATGAAAGTAAATGCAGACATGAGGAAGCTCAGCAATAACTTTTTTTTGGAACTTTGGAGGGAGTAAAGATGAAAGTAATTAGAAAAGAAAAGGAGAAGCACTTAAAGATGAGTGCAGTGCTGCAGCCAACCTATGGTTGTGGTAACTGAGCTCACCGATAGGCAGCTTTGTAGCCCTGTTCAACAATTAACTAAACAATACAGAGTTGAGGGATGAAACTTTATTTAGAAAATTCAAATATCACTTGACACAAATGTGTTGGATGAGGTAAGTGAATGTTCTAGCTTCGGGAAACAACTTTTTCAAGATTTCCTAAGTTAACAGTTGTTTGTGAGGCTCCAAGAGCTAGAGGTGAAAGACGGTAAAGGACGTGTCAAGTCTCTTATTTATCTGAACTGTTCTACAGTAACAATTGTTTTAATCCAAGCGTCTTCAGCTTTTTTCAATACCTCTTACTCAGGTCTCCTACCCTGAGATTTTCCCCCTCTCACATTTAAAAGGTGCAGCTCTAAGAGGCAGCTGAACAGTACCTAACGTGTATTGCAGGCAGCTAGTCTTATACTTAGTTTAAAAAACAAGAAAATGGGCAAGCTGGCCCTGCTCTAGATACAGCTAAAGACTAAAGTTGCAAAATCATGTTTAGCCTATTGGCATCCTGAACTCCCAGGAGGAGCCAGAGGACTGTACTAGCCCTTCACAATAATCCTAAGCTGCTTGGTTGGTATAGCCTGGACAAGCTGACAAACATAACCCCCTCCAGAAGTACCAGACATGAAGATTTACGCTTCACGTTCTACGATGCTGGTAAATAGCCCCCAAAGCAGTAGTCTGACAGTCAGTGGTCTGACTAGGTTCACTAAAAGCAGATGAAAAGGTACCTGACCCTTCAATGCCTAGAAAGTGTAGATATTTGCTAATTTAGCTTCCCTTGAGTGAAAATATTGTTACAGCTAGTACCTCGTACCTGAGCAAAGGTACTAGCAAAGTAAATCTTGCTGTGCTTAGCCGTGGTGCTAGGCAGCTGCTGGCTCCACTGCCAGCCTGGCTGCCTCTAAGCAGGACTGCTGCTCTCTGACCATCTCCTGGGCTTCCTTAGTTGTAGCAAAGGAACAGGATACAGGACGCACTGCTTGACTGAAAATGCTCCTTAGAGGCTAGCTGAAAGAAGAAGCCCTAGAAGTTATAGGATAAGCCAGTACTCTCTGCCTCCCCAACAGAGAAATGGTTAAGTGTAGGGAGCTGGAAATACAGCAGGCTTTTACTTGCTAACACTGATGAATCTTATCTGCAGGTATCTGGTCTTTTTTACCTTGTATTTTACAGCAAATGCCACTGCCCTAAACACATTATTTGAGCACATCGGAACTTACTTTTTCTCCTTGTAAAGTCTCTAAATCCCAGCTTCTGCTTGCTTGAAATTCACCTATCCCTACTACAGCTGTCTAGGGGAAAAAGTACAGGTAGGATGACTAATCCTTTTTTGTGGGTAATTTCAGAATGGCGAACACTCATCCACTTGAATTTTTTATGCTAGCACAGAATGCTAATGCAGTATGTTAACACTGAAGGAACAGAGTATGATGATTGTCTAAGTTTTGTAAAAATACTGCTATTCTAACATGCTAAAATAGATATTTTCTGCTCTTGAGGTAAGAAGGTTTCTTAGCCCTAACATTTCTTTAAAATAGTTTTTAAATCCAGTAGTACTATAGATTAATCTTTTGAACAGGAATATGGCTCTACTTGACAAGTGTATTCTAAGGATCATTTGCTCTTAAGGCAACACTGGTATAATGTTGTATAACTTTTTAAAGTAAAAGTTGGCTAATTCACAGGAAATTCTTAGCCCATGCTTCTTGATGGAGGGCACAGTGCTAAAAGAGCACCACATGCTCCATTCCGAGTGGCTAAACCCCACAACTGACATCCATTTCCACTAACTCCTGAGCTGCAGTCCCAGCTGCCTCTGGCTGTGCTCAATCTTACAGCCCAGGCTGTCCCCAGCACTTGGCACACTGACCTGCATGACTGTGCTTAGATGCAAGGTGTTCGCTGGTATAATCCTGCACATGCTCTTTGGGATTTCCAGGAATCCCCCATTTCTTCATTTGTCTCAGTTGAGGGGGAGTAGAAAGGAAGGAACTCTCCTGAGCCAGGGCTCTGTGAGGAAGGACAGCTGCCCCCTGCATCTCATCCTGCCACAGCAAGCAGCAAAGCCTGCTCCAAAACAACCACCAAAGCAAAGAACAGCTAGGGAGGGTATTAAATTCAAGTGAGGCTCTAAGGACTACCATGCAACTACTCTAGAAAATATATTTCAAGTGACAACATAAGAAACAGTTCAAGAAATATCTGAAAACAAGGCACTTGCAGAACTGTGAGACATTTACCAGGCTACATATTTAAACAGACAGATTGGCTCAGAAATCCTTGTTCTGGGGGAAGGGACAGTACCGTGTGTGGAAGAAATGGCTATTGCATTGCCGAGCATTGCAGGCAGAGCCCACTGTCTGTTCAGCTGAGGCAGCACTGGCTGCGTGCAAGGACGCAGGGCACAACATCCCTGCCCTGAATACTGTGCTCTCTGTGTGGTATAAAGCAAGCTTTGGTCCATTGACTCCAACCTCCCAAAGTTACAGGCTTATTTCACAGAACAGCAGCATTAAGCAAAGTTAATTCCACACAAGTGTACCCTGAGATTAGAGTACAATGAAATACTGATAAAAATCAAGTCTAGAAAAAAAGTAAAAAAGTCTTTATGGACTGTTTAAATTAATTTGCCTAAGCAAATGCTGTTTAACTTTTCCCAGAGTAACAGATCAAATATTTCACAATTACTTCTTTTTAAATGAATCCAGTAGGAAGTACAATAGTGGAGTTCAAGTAATATAAAGACAGGGTTTTTTTAAACAGATTGTTCATATCAAACAGCTGGAAACCCAGATTTTAATATTACACTTTATACCAAGAACAAGACTCCCTTCACTTTTTTGAGCTGTTAGAACACTAAAACCTTCCAGCCTGGGTATGAGAACGAACATCCAAAATAGAGAGAACCGCAGCATTGATCAAGTACCCAGTCAAAGACGACTTCCCTGTTGTTAGAGCTAATGGTTACTCTAAGCTTGAAGTTTCCTCCCTCGGTGCTGGAAGGCCCTAACTGCACAGCCTCCATGTCAAATGTTACAGTCGATCCAGAGGTGACAGCAGGCAGCTGGTTGGTCATTTCTTTTCCATTTACAAAAACTGCCCCTGAAACAGCCAAGATACCAAACGTTACTTCTCTCAGCACGCACTAGCAGGTGCCTCCCTGTTGTTACAAGTTTTAATATTGCAAGCAGGAACAGGAGACTTGTGATCCTACCAAACATTTTTACTGCAAAGTACAATGTACACAAAATGCAGTTTTAGCTGCGTGCTTGTTATGCAGGGTGAGGGCTAAGGAATAGGGGAATTACATTGAATGATGGGATTCAGACTCACCGTTTGTGCTAATGCACACAGCTTTATCCCGCTGCAGGGAATCGTAGCCGTTCTGCTGCTCCACACACACCCCTAGGCTGTCTCGGCGGTCTGGCTGCCCCACGGTTTCAATTCTACCAAGCAAAAAGTGGAGTCAAAGCCTGAAGCTTCAAACCAAAATGTACAATGAAATCCAGAGAGTAGGACCCTGTCACCCCTGACCTCTGTGCTGCTCCAGCAGCCCTCAAGGGAGATCTTTGTTGAGTGACCAAAGGTCCTACCAGCCCTTCCAAAAGCTCTGCCAGGCGCTGCTGTAACCACTGATCTGTACAAGAGGTGAACCTGCCACTTCCAAGGTTTCACCGACATTTAATAGAATTATCCACTATTCTAAGTCTTTTGAAATGTTTTCCAATTGGAATATAAGAATCAATGACTGTACAAAGAACTATAGTCTGTAGTCGTCTATAATATTGCTGGTCAATACCATGTTTCATGGCAAGATAGCTGTAATTTCAGCAAGTCATCAATGAGTATTTATGTGCTCAAAGGTAGCTTTGTATGAAAGCACCTTTTTTGTTTTCTCTGTAATTCTGCTATATTAAGCGGATGGGGAAGGCTGGGGAGTTTTGTTTTTATCAATCTATTTTGTGCAAATGGACATTAAAAGCCACGCATGGAAGAGCATTTACAAGTCTGGTTTCCACTCAGCTGCAGCTCTTGGTTGTGAGAAAGAACTGACACCTCAAGGGAATGAGGAAACAAACTGTGCAAGTGCCCTGGGATACAGTTCCCTGCAGCTGAGGAAAGCTGCACCCTTGGTGTGCTTCTGCATCCACCTCCTTTCTCTTTTAGTGCCGTTCCTCAAAGGTGCTAAATCAGACTTGCAGGAGAGCCCAAATAATATAGGAACTCAGTTTTACTAACAGACTAACTCAGCTGCTCTAAACAACATGAAGAGCAGGAACAGTACAGAGCATCACTGTAAAGTCTCCTAAGATTTGCTTTACTAGACTGATCCTTGCTACCAAGTTAACAACTTCCTATTTTCCAGCCTCTATGATCCCTGGAGCTTCAATTTTTTTAAAAAAGTGTACAGACTACATGGCAGGAACAATGTTTAATAGAACACAGTTGATGCCTTATCACTACTACCAGTGGTGCAGAGCAAAACTTCGTGCCTCCGTCACTACAGTAAAGGGAGCAGTTTCCCTTTGTCCCAGAGCACACGGGAGTAAATCTACGAGTGATCACGTGCACTTCATTTCTGAAGAGCTGCCAGGAGCTTCTTCACAAGAAGATTACAAAGCTGCTTCACGAACATCTGTAACATGAATCTTCCTCACGTTTTCTCAGGAGGCCACTTATCCCCTTGAGAACTTATTTTTGTTTCAACAGTTGGAAAAAGACAAACACTAAATACTACATCTCACTGCTCAGCAAAATCTCACACGTGCTTTGAAACAGAAAGCTACTCTCAAGCCTATTTTTGAGGCTGTCTTCAGTCTTATGTTTCTTCTCTTACATCTCCTGCAGACGTGTGCTTGTTAGTGCTCTGCCATGCTGAAACAATATCCTCTTGCAGGAGAGTCCACATTACCAAACCATAAAGCAGAAGATTTTCATGTGTTACCAATAAAAGAAGATAAAAAGAACTGGTCTGAAACAGAACTGAGAGAAACGTCCAAGTTCTGCCTTTAATTGCACAGGCACTTCTGAGCCAAGAGATATTAAATCTAACAACAGATTTCAAATGAAAGCTTTGAATCCTTTTATCCCTTCTCTGACATGGCAGCTGAATACGTCCTTACATTACAACCTTCTATAGTCAAGATAATTCATTATCAGGAAGGCAGAAATGAAACACTATGGAATAAATTATAAAAATGTCATAAACAAGCCTCTTAAGTTGACTTTGAGAGTTGCCTACTGTACAGCAAGAACAGTTTTATTTAACCAGAGAAAGACAGAATAGATGTTCAAAGTCTTTGAGGTCTGTAATTACAAGTGATATATCCACAAGGAAGTCCCTCTTACAGCAGCAACATCTCATGGATAGGACTGAAAGCAGCAGAGATGCCAAGGCTTTTAATCTCATTTTGGGCCAAATTAAAAGCTTGCCTTTCACAAGATGCCTTCTCTCCTCTGTGGCTTCTAATGCCAGTTGCGCTCAGTAGTGTCATGAGCACTCCAATTTTCTTAGAGGTTACAGACACCAGTACCAGACTGTCATCCTTACCTGCGCCAACAAAACATCTCCAAGGACACAAAGCAGGCAGGGAGGGAAGGAAGCTGATAGAGCAGCTTACCCAAAGCTGGACAGAATCAGTGGAGAACATCCCTGCATTAGCCTGCATCCCTGCTTAGCCACAAGAGCTGCTACAAAAAGTTAAGAGGAAGCTGAATTTTCCACACATATGCTCAGCCTGGCCTATTTTTTTGCTATCCCTCAGGGGTTCTCTCTAGCTTCTGTTCTAAATAGGTGCATATCCTACAAAACCATCAGGTGTTGTCCTAGAGAATGAGATAGATGTGCTACCTTGACTAGGGCTGTGCTGATGTTGCAAACAACTGAAAGGGAACAGCTCGGAGAAGGAAGCTTCGTTTGCTGCAGATGGACCAGACAAGAGCACTCCACCAAGTACTTGCCTGAACGTTAACGTCTGCCCACAGGAGTAAGTAGGAGCTTTGGAGTAGAGCACGCCGCACGACTGCGAATCGTTCCGGAGCGCTATGTTTCTTCGACTGCTCAAACTGTAGCCCTCCAAGCCAGTTGTCCATTCTTCAAAGAAAAATAAGGATGAACATCAACTAGATTAGGTATTATCTGCACAAAAACCAGTCTGCTGCGTGATCTACCTAAAAGGTTTACCTCTTATGAAGCTTCATTTATGTTAAAAACAAGATTTTTTTCCCCTGATGGAGAGATTTTTTTTTTAAATCATTTTCAGTTACAAAACCTACCACCTTTAAAAACCTTGAAAGAGAATATAAAACTGAAGTTTTCTGTCTCAGCCAAGAACAGAACTAGCTTTACAAATGAACTATACACTTGTTCTGTGAATGCAGGTCATCAAAAAAATGATGGAGTAGGGGTGCGAGACAAAGGGACAGGAGGAAAATCTTCAGTTCTGGCCTGTAAGCACCACCTAAGACTGCCTTTTTTTTTTTTTTCTCCTCATGAATGTCTTATTTTTGAGCTCATTTCTCAGAAGAGGGCAACACCCTCCTACCTTAAGGAGGGTAAAGCCCTCAGGCTAATACAGGAACCAAACAAAAGCTGAAACAGTCCAGATTCTCTGCTTCTCTTTGCATTCAATGCTCAGGTGAGCTGCAGAGAAAGAGCTGCCCCCACCTCAGTAGTAGATCTGAGCACAGCCCACATTTCATAAAAATATGAATTAATAAAAATGGTGAACATCCAAGTTTCCCATCGATACTTTCCAAGCCCAGAGACAGAGCTACCTGGTGGAAATGCTCACTGACCACCACTCACACCACAAAGCTGAAAGCCAAATTAAGCAACAAATAAACTCTAGCATAGAATGAGAATGCACGATACACAAATTTCAAGTAGGGAAAGCCCCCTATCAGACAAAAACAAGCCCCCCCAAATTATTCAACTCTAGACCTTCAGGAGTATTGCATTTATGACATGGACGTAGGCTGAAGGCAAATAGCAGGGAAACGGTACCATGGGGAACTAGGGTGGTGTGGCCGATCTGAGGAACGCTCCACGGGCTCCACTCTTGCCGCCCATCTCCTCGGGCACAGACTCTGAACTGGTAATCGACGTTAGGATCAATATGCAGCACTATGAACTCTGTCTCCGAGCCAACATACACGTCCTCAAAGTGACTGGCAGTGCTCTTACGATACTGCAGTCTGTAATCTTGTGGTACGAAGTCCTCATCCACCTAGAGAAGCATTTGTTACATTAATGAGGAGCCCTGCTCTGTTTTTCTCCCACTTTCCATCATGGCACAGGAGCAGAAGATTAGGGTGGAATTGCAGGCTGCGATTCAAAGAGTACAGGGTGCTCAAGAACAGAAAATTTGCCCCAGAAAATAAAATCAGCTTGAAACAATTAATACAAAATTCTAAAGTCAAAACTGAAGATAAATTTGGAAAAGAAATTTAGTGCCAATTTTTAACAGCAAAGGAAGTCTGCTATTATCCTTCTTAAATTATTCTAGAGGATGATTTCCCATTCTCTGATACCTCTAAGTCAAAACACTGAGGTGTTGTGCTTTCGGTAAGAACACAAGCACATTTAGCTATAACAGCATAACAAAACTGGTTCAGCCTCTTCTGAATGAAAACACTGGCTCTTCTGAAGTGTCTTCAAAGGGGGACAAAAGCACCATGAAGTTCAGTAATGAAGTTTAGTAACAATGAGAGCATCCAGCTATTGTTGCTGCACAAATGAACTAGACAGTTCCACAGCACAAACGGCTTCATGTGAATCACATCTCTCAGGAACAGACACCAAGGTTTCCAGATGCTATTTTACAAACAGTAGTCATGGGCCACAGATATGATAAACAAATAGTAAAGTGTATCTGTTGAATTTATCTTTCAGTATCTGAAAGTGGCATTTCTTGCTCGTCCAATAGCTTCTAACTAAACACAGGAGTGGATTATTCCTTTAAAAAGAGTAGAAAAAATAGAAAGTGGTATTTTCTGTTTCTTTCAAGAAAGCACAAGTTTGAATGATTTTCTCCCAGGATATTCTACCTACCTTACACCATCGGACTAATATACCTCCAGGCTTCTCAACGAATTCCTCTAGCTGTACAGGTGGGCGAGATGCTACAGTCCCATGTCTGAATATTTGATTTTTCAGTATAGTAAGAAGGCAGTCATCCAACTGGGCAGATAAACAAGGCACATCGACCAAGGAGGGAACTTCTGGTAAGCTGAGAAAGGAAAGTTAGCCACATCGAACGGGGTCAACTCCCACAAATCCGTATGTCTTCCATACATTTGAATTTATATAGATTTTGTGAGGAAAGAACAGCTGGGCAAATTGGTATGCATAGTTCTAACTATGTCTTTGAGTCTTTTAGAGTGTTTTTAGTCTAGACGCAGAAAACATCCAGTGTTTTGGTCCTAACCAGACTCTTTCTTGGGAAATACTTTCAAATACAGTGTTCCATAGGGAGCGATTTCATCATTCACAAATAAACAGCCTGTATTTTTACAGAGTATATTTTTACAGAGGTTGAAAACTACTCCATCTGTGATTGCCAACTCAGTGAAAGTCTATGAAATAAAGAGGACAGCAAAAATCTCAAATTAAAAATCTCAAAAATAACAAAACTTTTATGGCAATGCAGTGGAGGGCTTTTATTTCAAAGGAAAAGAGATCCTCTGTAAAGGAATAGCACATGTGCTGCTGTCTCAGATCACTTCACTGGATCAATATCTTACCTATCTAGCTGAATATGTAAAGCTTTTTTTGTAAAGCTGCATAGTTTTTCATTCTCTTGTCCCACATCTCCATGGACTGCACTCTCTCCTGGAATCAAATGGTAAAAATATTCCTAATGAGAAAATGTCCAAGACAGGCATTCTTCACTTCAAAGAATAACCAGTTCTGACATGAAGAACCAATTAAACATGCAGCATTCTCAGCAGTTTTGCTAGACTCTTAGCTAGAAAACAAAATTATAGGTAACAATATAAAGTATATCTAGCAACTTTTGAAACTCTCAAAGCCTTCTGCAGGCACACCCATAACAGATGTAATAATTTGCCTCAGGTCTCAGACAGTAGCAGAACTGGGGGCAGACGCCAGGAATGTGGGTTCTTAGTTCTTTCCTCCATATGCTTTAAAGGGAAGGGGTGGGGGGAAGGCAAGGCACCTTCACAGAAGAGAATATCAAAAAAAAAGCTGAAACTTAGGCCAAAAAAATAACTTCAATCACTGTTTTGCTTACTATAATCTAGATAGTCACTATTGCCGTAATGTATGAAATAACCTGTACATTAAAGTGTGGGGATGAACAGAAACCTCTTCATAAGCTTTCCATGTAAAGTCGTGGCTCACACTTCAGCTGACAGAGATGCATGTTCCCTCTCCTATCTGATGACTTTATGGTAATTTACAGCATTAGCAAGCTCTGTCTCTGCTTCCAAGTGGAGGATTACAAACCTCTAATGAAAAACACAAGTCATAATTGGCAGCAAGAGGTTTCCTGAGCATAGAGGCTTAACTCCTTTCTGACTCTGATGTAATCTCTCCGCTCACTTTAACGACACGACAGAGGAGAGAACTGTGACCCAAGGGATAGGAAGGGCACAGCTAGGCAGTATCTCACGAGATCTAACAGAAACTTGTATAAAACACAGGCAATCCTTGTCACCACCTTGTGATTCAGTGACTCTACATGTAAAATAGAATCAAGTTACTACCAACTGTTCCAAGAGGCTGCAGTAGTAGCAAGAAACCAACAACTTAATTCTTAAATGCTGTCGCTTCCAAGCCAGCCTGTTCTTTAAGCATTAAGCTCCCAGCTGAGAGCAAGCTGGTAGCTTTCCTGTTCGTGGGAGACTGACTGCTCAATGCACTTTAGTTCACAAAACTGAGACCATGTTGAAAGAAAGTTAAAGTTGAGACATGAGAACAACGCAAAAAAATTGCCAACATGCTCACGGCTGAGACATGCTCCAGTAAGTTCTCCAATATGGGGAAAGAGTCAAGAGTGACATTCCTTTCTGGCTAGGTATTTAGCAGTACTAAGGCACATTCTGCCCTCTACACATCTGTTTTTATCCTCAGATCTCTTGGAAGGACCCTCTTCCA
>JAVCKT010004649.1:0-12555 GCA_032273925.1 Rhynchotus rufescens
TACTAAGCAAACTTTTCAACAGTTTTTAATTTTACCAAACAGCATCTAGGAAAACCCTGTAAATGACACTGTAGGTGACACAGCAAAAGAAGACAAAAGAACAAAATGAATTCTACAAGCTGACCACATCCACAGGCTCCCTTAAACAATTTGTGAAGTTCCCTAAACTTTTAAAAAATCTTCCAAGAGTCTATGGCTTTTATTTACTTTTCTATGAATGAGAACACTTGCATCTTCACAGATAACCACAAGAGGGCTGAATTGTACTTCCTACACAGGAGGCAGCATTGGGCAACAACCAGTTGTTACAGGACACCAAGTATGTATGCTTTTATCCACATAGCTTATAACAATAACAAGATCCTTGGAAATGGGGAATGGTTTTTGTGGCACCTTTGAGCTCATTTCATCACTAATGCACAAGACTTTCCAAGTTAAAAAGAAAGGAAAACAGTATGTCAAACTGGTTTTAGCGTAATCCTGAGATTTCTACCATCTGCTAGTTTTAGCTTAACAGCCATTTGCCTTCAAATGTCTTTGTCTTCTACTGTTTTAACTAAACAGTTATTTATATGACAATTTCACCTCTGAGCATGGACCAGCATAAAAAAAAAGCCAGATATGGGCTATGATCCAAGGATTTTATACAAGAAAATAAGTAACACGTGAAAGATGGAGCGAAGATATATTTAAATATATAAGAGCCAGGAAGCACAGGGTGGAGTCTGATGGCATAGAGGAAAAAAGATGAAGTGACCTTGTGAACTGATATGGGAAAACGTTCCATCCACTTGCAGAAGAACAAAAAGAAATCATGAAAGAAGGAAGGGACTGACACTGCTGACAATAATAATAAAGGAATGAGTATATATTCAGAGGGTCTAATGCAAAGAAACCAAACTATATATTGTAGATTGTTACAGTTGTGAAAAAAAACCAAAAAGTTGAGATTCAAAAATTTGACACATCTGAAGTCAGGAGAAAACTGAAGCTAGTTGTGGTTCTGAGTCCAGGAGTACAGCACACGTGCTAATATGCACCTTTATAAATAGGAATCCTTCTCAGAAACCTTATTTCTGGCTCCCTTGCCTGCTGGCCATCAGTATCTCAGAGTTTCCACAGAACAATCCAGTGAAAAATAAAAATTAAAGATGTAGCCTTGAAGCTCTACCAGCTTTTTTTTTTTCCCTATCAGAGAGACACAAATGTTTTAGTTTAAGCCCTAGCTGTACCTTTACTGTGTTTTGCTTATGACACAAAACTGTAACACAACACCATTTTATTTTCAAAAACATTCCCATAATTTGAAGTTTCAAGGGGTAAGAGAAATATTTTTACGTGCCATTTTCTATTGATATTTGAAAGAATAAATATAATTGTGGAATTATTTCTGTTCTGAACTGCACATAAACAGGGACTATCAATCTACAAAACCACAATCTACTACTCAGAGGGATTATACTAGAGGTTTTAAACAAACCATACTGCTATTTAGTAAGAAAATCTAATATTTACATAAAATCATTAAACAATGAACATGTTATGACAGATTCTTTTATCCTTTAATAAGCTTACTGTAGTGAATTTCCAAGTTGGAACATTACAAATGCCTTTTATTTTATCAAAGACATTAATTCCAGAAGCAAACTTCAGTAATACTTTTAATACCAATGACAACCTATTTTCAGTTGCCATCTATATTTGAAGACTGTATTTTGAAACTGGACTGAATACATTGAATATTTTCATTGTAACAGCCAATCATGAAAACCTACTGCTTCTTTCAGTGCTAAATGAAATGTTACCAGTAGATATAAAGCACTACAACTCATGCTAGGAGCGTAGCCATTTTTAATACAACAGTAAATAACATGCTTGATACTGTATTAGTATCTTTCAGTATTTTATTTTATTATTATTAAAAGAAACACTAACTGTTCTGCTGTCTGATAGGCTGGTAATTCTATAGCCCAATTTAAGGCCACAGATAATAGTAGATACCGTAACTATAAATGATCTTGCCTGACTGCCACATAAGTGAAGAGCTCTATCATAGATTTTACACCTGCAGAAATTTGAACTTGTATTTCAATGCAAATTAAAATTTTCACCAATTAATAAAACTTAAGACTTCAAGAACTTTAAAGATCACAAAATCCCTTTGAAGCTGAAACTTCTGATATGGGGGCTCCCAATCCAAAGCTTACGTCTTTTACTGAAAGTTTACAGGGAATTAATTCAGTTATAATTACCTTGGAAAGTTCATCAGTGAAGGGACATGGCAAGAAAGATGGAACACTTTAGGACATTTTTCACAGCAAAGGAGCTCCCCTCCATTCTGACATACTGCACACCAGTCTTCATTGGGATCATCCTCTTTCCTGCCCTCCCCTATGTGAGAGGGGCCTAACCATCCTGTCTTGCCACTGGACGTATTCTCCTGCAGGATCCCTGGTTGATCATCTGTGCTGTCTGGGGCATCTGTTCTCAAGACAGCTTCATCAGAAGTGGAATTATGATTGCTGTCTAACAGCAGCGAAGTAAGTATGCTTCCTGAAAAGGTCGTCTGAAAGAAAAGCACAGGCAGCTTGGTTATAGTGTGGAAGTGAGTTTAAATGTCACTAACAGCAATTACACTGACTGCAATTTCCAATTTACATGCAGTTAATCATACAGCTTGTAACATCTATGTGAGGATTACTATCACAGCTGTAGCTTCAAGCAACTAAACATAAGAAGTTAGTCACGAGGAGCAAATTCTGACATTATAAATACTCTTTCAGTAATAAAAAATGATATTAAACTTTGATGCCCCCAATAGTACCCTTAGTCTTATGTACTACTTAACAACTAGGAACTTCTCCTAGAACCACATGAACATTTGATGTTTAGCAAGGTTTTCTAATTTCCTTCATGGATTTCAGTAGATGAAAATAGTCTGATCAAAATAGTTTATTAATTGAACTGACATTAAAAATAGTCTGATTTTGAATTTCACCTCTTCCTTTTATGCCAATACCTTCAGATTATTTTCCCTGAAAAATAAATCTCCAACATAGTATTTGTAAATTATTTTATACCTTATACATGCAAAATACCCTCCACTACCAAATGTAAAAGAGATCTGTAAAGAGAGTTGTTAATATTACATTTTGAGGCCGTGATTCTTCATCTGTTTCTTGCTTCACTATAACAATTGGGAAATCAAAATTCTCATTTGGTGGACTGGTCTCCTGTTTAATTCTGATCGGCTCCAACATAACAACTGGGACTTTGTGTGTAGAATCAGCTCCTGGTGGTTTGCTGGAAGAGCTAGAACTTTAAATGACAAAAAGGCAGGAAAAAGGAAATTAAGAGCTTTAAATAACAAAAAGAGGCAGGAAAAAGGAAACTAAGCGTCATAATGGGACAACTTCTGTACAGTGATGCTTTCTGATCCTTTACCTCAGGATTCTAATCCATTTTTGGTTCTTCAAATCCTGTCATAAAATACAATTCTGTATCTCTTCATGTAAATTGAAAAGGCACTACAGGAAGGGAAGACTTTAACAGCTTAGTTCCAGAACTACAGAGTTGCTCGTGATTTTACTTCTCATTAATGAAAGATTTCCAAAATAATCTCCAATTCTTTTAGGTTATAAACAGGACACCATTTCCACTGAATACCATTTCATTGAGAGGAGATATAGTTGCATATTGGGAGAAGATCAGTGCTTCTCCAGAGCTGAATTAATCATTATAAACCACACACTAGCAAATAAGCATCTTAACAGAGCTTCTCATAGTCTTTCGGCTTGAGAGAAAGTAGGGCTGTGCTTTAAGGACTGGACTCTGTCTTTGTTCATGTGTATAGATGCGCTGCAATTGAACTAGAATATATATATGTAGGTTTTATATATTTAATTTTTTAGCAGTAATGAAGAATTTTAAATCCAAAGTGAATGTACCCAAATGTCGGCAGACAGAATTTCAAACATTTAAATAATTTCTATTTAGATGCCTGCAATCCTTCATAGTATCTACTAACAAACTGAATATAGGAAAAGGTATTCTATACTATAAAACATCTGCATACCCAGCTCAAATAGCATGAATGTCATCTGACTTTTTTCTCCGTGTGGAAAAATTTATCCAATGATGTAAGACACATGCCCTGATCTATTGAAAAACATTAATGGCCTGCTGTCTTCAAACAGCAATGTCTAGGCCTATTTGTTCACTAGTATTCCATCACTAAAGGATAAAACATCTTTGTGGTCATGCAGATATCTAGTGCTCACTTACGTGACTATATTATGACAGAAAATTCTTAATAAAACTCATTTTAACATTAATTCTTAAAATCTGAAGTCATTTATGGTTCCACAGAGACCGTTATAATGCAACCTTTTCTTTGTCTGATTTTGCTGAATTTCAAATCTAATTTACAGTAGGTAACCTATTAATAACACCAATCTAGCCATCATCTACAGTTACGGCATTTTTAGGTCTGCTATAAATACATTAGAAATGAAATTACTACTTTTAGACTCCAAAGATTGCTATAATAAGCACTAGACTGGTCTCTTAACAGAGAAGGTGAGACAAATTAACTTCAACATAGATTACTGACAGAAGAGGCTGAGGCTATACACAGCAAATTCTATAGGGATGGAAAATATGCTTTTCTTCTCTCCCACTCAATTCTTACCTCTCTCTGCTTCCAACACTGGAGGCACTGGGTGAACGAATTGGAGGGTTTATGTTTGTCACAGTCACTCCTCCTAGGACACAGAAATCAGATTAGAACAAAACATAAAGTTGTGTCAAATTTGAGGTTCTCATAGGTGAAGTACACGTATTTTGGGCCAAGTTCCTCTGCTTGAGTTACTCATTTATCCATAATTAACTCATATCTTACTTAATGCAGAATCAGGAGAAGATGAGAAGAAGCATGGGGTAGTGGAGGGCAGAGGAAGACCAAAAGGGTCTCACTGCATCTAAGCAGGCTGCATCTAAGTAGGCTGCTTACAGATCCTGAGAAACAAGACTGGGTTATCTGTGCTGTCTATGTTTACGTGGATGCATTTGTGGATACGTTGTCTTGTCTGTGCTAATCTGGCTGTGGCTGTACTGTGCAGAGCCCCGTGAGCTTCCTCCACTACGACACTTAAATCACCACACAGTCCACTTACCCGAGAGGCCTGGTGAGGGCACTGATGAATTTGGAGACTGGACAGTTCTGCTCGAAGGCGGTTTTGGCTGATTCTGCTCTGTGGCACCATCCTTCCTTACCATGTTATCCAGTGTGATATTTCCTGAACAGTCAATCTAAAAGATTGGGGATGGGACAGAGAAGGAGTTAAGTGTTGAGTAGGGGAAAGAAGTGCCTGCCATTTATTTGTTATATTGGAGCTGAAGACCAAAATGCATCTCAACTTTAGCCATCCAAAAAATGAGGTGGCTGCTCTAAACAGATGATCCTGCTTGCTCTAAAAAGCAAAGAATTGGCCAAATTTAGACAACACTTCATACAATTATTTTAAGAAAAGATGATTCTGGAGGTGTCTATTTTGCTCTATCAGCTACAGAGAAGGTTTACATCTAACTTTCACACACTGAGGTCAGAGAAACTGAAATTGTATTTCTATACCCTTTTTCCAGATACTCATGTTATTAATTTTAAGAATAATAAGCAATTCACAAACTACCCATTAATTTACTAATGTTGAACAGGATGGAACAAATCTTGAGGGGGACTCAATTCCATCTGTTTTACAGATCTTCAGGGCAGGAACCATGAATATCCACTTAAAATACAGACTGTAAGGCAAGACTTTTCATCCATGGCTCAGGCCAGAAAACTAAAATCCATTTTAGGGTCTCACACTTTTATCATCTTAACTTCCTGAAGAACTGCACATTCTGCATTGATAAAAAGAAATGAGCTTTTGAAATGTTAGACTTCTTGTAATAAATAAGATGAATGTTTGGCCAGAAAAGAGGTCACTTTGATATCAGTATTGCAAATTATCCAGACACATCACAACCTACTGGTAGCAACTGCACTGACCACTGAAGCTTGCTCTACGTTCACAAGAGGGTATTGAAAGCACCTGCTAGCTCAGCATATTTACAGTGATTTGAGCAGTATATCTTAATAGCATAAACATAACCACATACACATACAAGTGTGAATTTAAAGAATTTAAAATGACAGTGTGATCAAAAAAAAAAATCAGCACGCTAAAACATCTCCAAGATTCAAGAAGATTTCATGCTTGTGCTGTGCAGTACATCCTGACAGATACTGTGACTGCAATGTGTTCTGTTTAAAAAAACAGAACATTTTGTTAGAGTTTACTGAGGAGAACAGAACACAAGAGGGAAAAGCAGGAATTAACAGTGAATTATGACTACAAAAACACAAGAAGTCAGGTACCTACAAATCTTAGAGAACAAACATCAGCTCAGCAGTTATTTAAAAGAATAAATTCAACTGAGCTCAACAGCTGTAATATGGACTTCTGACAAATATATACTGATCAGAAGAAAATGGAAGAGAACCTCAGAAGCAAAGAAAAGGCAATCTTCTGATGCTCCTTCCACTACCTGCCCATGCATGTTAGAAGATATATGAAGAAAAGTACTAAAAGAAAAAGAGTAAGAAATATTTGAGTCCAGTATGCCAACAGTTAATACCTTAATAAGGTAGTCCTTTGAATGAGATGCAAAAAAAACCTTTTAAAATGTTAAAAAGTTACCAGAAATATCATCATCAAATCAATGCTACCTATGGCGACTGATAACCAAATCTAAGTTAAGCAATATTCATTAATATCATATGAAAAAAAGAAACGAAAAAAGAAAACAAAAAATGATGAAGGTTGAAGGCCAAAATGCAGCATCTGAACAATCAAGGTCAAATACAATCACAACCTCCAATATTATTTTTCCTAATAATCCTAAACCTCTTACAGCTGGTCACTGGAAGAGTCCTGAATACTGCCAGTAACATGTAGGCAATCCCACAATGTTGTTTGCTAGAACCATCTGACTTCAACAACCAGAAGAAGAACTTCAGTCCAACAGGATGCTTACTTCACAAAATCGAAAACTTTTTCAACTTATTTTAAAATAAAATCTGCAAAACATTGCTTGTGTGTTACACTTACATCAGGAAGAGACGGTAGATTGTAGGAGCTACCCACTGGAGAACTCAGGTCTATCATAGGAGGAGCATATGTCTTCCCATCACATCCCACAGCACTCGTGATGGTGGGGCTGGAAGGGGTAGAGGATGTGCTGCTTGCAGTCGAAGGGGTAGTTGAAGTTTGCCCACTGCCAATCTGCCACTAAGAAAAGACAATAATCCACAATTTAGCACTTTTGTTTTCTGCAGTTGATCACATCTACTACATAGACCTGATTCTAACTCATCAGCATAGCAAACAGTTTAGTTTGGTAAGCTGAACTCAGGCTTAACATTCTGATTTACTCTGAGGTTATTTAATCTCAAGAAGCAATCTTACAAGACAAGCAAAGATGACAAGTAGCTGAAAACTATGAATAAAAGAAATGAGCGTGAATCCTTAAATTCAAAGGCGCATTTCAATGTTAAGTATCTATTAATATTTCATGCTGCATTGACAGTGTTGTGGGAGGAATATAACTGCTTTAGTGAAACAGAAGCATTACAGATAATAGGCTAAATTCACAACCGCTCTAGTACTTTTATTAAGTAAAAATCAATGGTGTCACTTGAATGTTGCTTCCCTTAACAACTTAAAGAGATTAAGAATTTGAAATGCTGACTGGGCCTCTACCCACCTATATGTTTATCACCTTGGTGTAATGTGCATGGGCAAGTCGGACTAAATTTCATTCTCATTTAGACATACACAGTTTTCAATGACTTTAATGGAGTTTCATGGTAACTAGGCAAAATCTGACTCTGCTCAATTCCTTTTCAGTTTGTCATTCAGTTCAGTTTCAAATAGACATTACGAGATAATGAAATACTGGATAGATAGGTTTGCAGACAGGGCAATCTTCTTTTCAGAGGCTCTCAATAGAAATGATAGAGTTTTTGTTACTACAGTTCTCTTAATTATTGTACAGCTTTCTTCAGTTTGGATGAAATTACTTCTTCGACATTGTAAGTACTGCTAACATGTGAATGATATTACCCCATTTCTCAGGACACAAATGAAGTTCATTTAATTCTCTCCTCACACTTTCAATATCTAACAACTCTTGTATTGATATGTATTTTTAATAAGATTTGCCTTGCTAAACAATCACAAAATATCTAAAATGTTTTCTCTTACTCTAATTCAACTGCTGATAAGCTGGGTATTGATCAGTCTCATTCAGCAGAGGCCCCACAATGGTGGAATCTCTTTCCTCATCCTAAGAGTTCAGATTTGACAAACTCCAGAGAACGGTGGCAGCTACAGCTTTTAGTCAAGCTTTTATCTAGTTACTTGTGACTTGTTCAAGTCATTGGCATTAGACTAAATGGGGGGATTTTCTAATCTATCTAGGTATTGATTGTAGAGGGCAGACCATGCTCATGTTAAGTGCTGCTTAAGTGGCCAGAAGTCACAGTGACAGCAAAGCAATAGAATGAACAGCTACATATCACACACAGTGGTTCATTTCTGCAATATTTCAGCTACTAGAACACAGAATGAAAGAAATGTGACAGTAATTAAGAAAACTGTGGGTATCTTGACACAGATCAGCAAACAGTCTCTGTTCTAACTGTAAAGCACACTAGGGTATTAAGTAAGATGATACAAGGCGCATTTGATGTTTTATTTTCATATGGTGAGTGAAACGGGAGAGAAATCCTACCTGTTTTATAGCTTGCTGGGCCAAGAATGCCATCTGCAATGGGTTGGGCTTTAGGCCTTGTCTTGGTATGCTCTGGTTGGAGGGAAATCTCATCTGCTGTGCAGGAAGAGGTGATGCATTGGATTTGGGGTTATGATTCTGAAAATGAATCAAGCGTGGAGGTGGCTGTGGAAGAGGAAACAATTTTATCAGTTAGCTGTCTAATATCTATATCATGTCTCATATCTATCCAACATTCCAGAAAATCTTCTGAGTGACCCTTTTCATTTTTCCTATTTTCTGAAACACATAACAAATTACATGTAAACAAACAGTGCCACACCATCTATCTGAGAGATCGTAGCACACATACTGAAAGTTAATGTTAGAAATAAAACCTAGCAGGTGGCTATGAATTATTTGTTATAAATGTGGTTACAAAAAAAAAAAGCTAGTGAGAGCAATTATAATTGTGAAAGCTGTATGGGAGAACCAGAGTTTCATGCAAAATTGTCTTGAAAAAAAAATGTTTCATTTTACAACCATCTCACAGAAATAAAGAATATGTAGCTCTGCAACTGATCTTCATACAGGCTAATACTGTATCATTTGTTGTTGTTGTTGAGCAACGATGGGCTGACTGCTGTACATATCCTGTCATACATGTTTAAAATAACCATTCAATTCTCAGTAAAGAAAATGCTTCCTAACCTATTTGCATGCCTGTGTGGTGCTAAAAAAGTGTGCTACATGAAGTTATGTTTTCAGAGCTTACTTCCTCCTTCTTCTTCAATTAGATGGGTAAGAGCCTTCTCTGGAATATTCAAAACTTACCTGATGAGAAGTGGGAGACTGCTGCAGGGTTCCTGGCATTCTTGGATTTGATAAACTGACTGGACCTGCTCTACGCTGAGCTTGCTGTCTCTGAGCCATGACCTGTTGCTGCATGTGCTGCAGTCGGAGCTGAGCTAAGCTTATCTGCGTTGGGAACTTCGACAGCTGGTTTGATGGTAAGCTGCTTGGGGGCTGCAAGTTTGTATCCATCACTGGGCTCTTCGGCATATGTGGTGGGGTTTCCTTATCCTCAATTACCAGAGAACCTGGTTTACACAAAATAAAGCAAATGCTAAAATACTACAGTTAGGGGAAATGCAATTTTTCAAAATTAGCTCCTTTGACACCATGAAGTCATTGTTCATTATTATAATGTAAAGGATGGGTAAACATGAGACAGAGCAGAACATTTACTTGGTTGGCCTGCAAGTTTGCAACATAAGCTTGCTTGTATTTTGTAATGGAGAAAAAGGAGACACTGACAAATTATCTTGTGCTGTAACCTTCCCTGTGGAATAGACCTTCCTAAGGAGATGCCCTGTCTGTCTGAAAAAGCAAGTGACTGAAATTTTAATAAAAGAAGAGAGAGCACCCTGACTCAACTCTCTGAGCTAAAGATTTAACTTAATGATATTGTGCGGTGATCCTTTTTTTGTCTCTCAACCAGCATCATAAAATATGCAGGTAATGTCTTCAGCGGCTACACATCACAAATTGTAGGATGTGATGGGCACATCTGAGAGAGAGAGTCTCTCTCTCTCTCTCCACTGATTTAGAGGGAATCTCGACTAGACAACGCTTGCAAGTAATCTTATCCAAAGAGATATATAGTGTAGTTATACAAAGCTCTCATGTAGCATTCTGGTTACTTCATTCAAGAAAGATGAATTACAACTGGAATAGAGTTTGATTTAGATTCTAGGCAATGACAAGCACATTTTACAAGAAAGACAAAAAGAAGCTTAGCTTATTTAAAGCAAAAAGTGAGGTAGGGAATGTCTTTTTTTTTTCCCCTAAATTCATGGCAGGGCCAAATATTAAGCAGATATAACAATCCTAATTTAAAGATTTACTTTAGTGCAAATGCACATAAAGCAAAGGGGGAGATCTCATGATTTGTCAGAGATTTCACTACAGCTTTGCTACAGCTAAAAGAGTGGGGATACCCATTTCACTCCCTCGGTCTCCCAGAGAGGTAGGACCTCCTCCAAGCAGAGTTCACTCTGGTTGCAGAACAGGACACTTTGAGAATCTCTATTGCAGCAGAACTTGACATCAGCCTCCTCCAGCTTTCTCCCCAAATCCACACATTCCTGTGCACCTTGTAAAATCTAGCCTAGAACAGCTTAAAGAAGAAGGAAAGTGCAACTTGATTTTTCTTCTCTTCTTTTTCATCTCATGATTAGAGAATCAATGCAAGTAGCACCATTCTATTTTCTGGTGATGAATCATAGGGAAAACCCAAAATCTATTGTTAAATAGTCTGACACTAAGAGAGTCCAGATGAGCCAGCGTATTGTAGTGCAGAGAGAGGCAGAAGACTGCCTCAGTTTTGATGTCACACTATTACCAAGGCAGGTACATTATTAAAATATTAAATATATGAAGCACGAAGATAAAAATCCTACTAATCTCTCATTTCCTTATTACCTCCCCTTTTAAGCTTATTAGTGGTTAGACAAATGTGCACAAAAAGTTCCCCCACCCTAAAAACCCCTCACATTTAGCAACAATTCACATGGTCATCACCACATGGTTCATGTCTAGAAACAGAGAGTGACTGGTTCTTTTCCCAGATAACGTGAAAAATAAAGAAGGAACTTGTTAGGCTTAAGGTACTACCATAAGGCTTCCTTTTTCTACCTTTGTAGATACATTTGTATTTGCACCTCTCTCTACATTTGTAGAGCTGACTGCACGTTCTGATGAAAGGCAGAAGAGGTGCCACAGGTATCTGCCAAAGACATTCTACACACGACTGAAAAAAAAAAAAAGCAAAAAATAAAAAAATGCCCATCAAGCTAACAGTGGAGAGAAAGCATGATAAATGGCCAAAATTCTAGAGAGATCTCTAAGGTCCAATTTCTACTCCAAAGCAGATGAGTTCCTCTGATACTTATCTCCATTAAACTCATAAGACTTCTAGGCAATCATACAAACAGGCTATCGTAATGCTCCCAGGTTCTAAGATTCAGTAGTGTCATAAAACCCTACCTACCTATAGCAGGAAAACAGGCACATTGACCTGAAGTTGAAAAGCAAGACCTCCCTAAAAGGCATTATGTTCATGAAGATGAGCTGTGTCTGCAATCTTATTAAAAATGGATTCTCCTAAATTCCTTCCTGGCAAAGCAGGAAAGTGAAACTAACAGATGACCATCAAACAGAAGTTTCTAAAAGTAGTGTTATTTTCTATTCTGTTTTTGTTTGGAGTTTTCCCTTTCTTCCAGGCTTACTGTTCAGCATGACAAATCAACAGAAAGCCTGAAACATGTTAAACTACTGCTACAGGCTCCAGCAGTTTGGGAAGATGGGACTTAGTATGAGATCAGGCTGGAAAACGCAGTTGTTATTTCATAAGGTAGGATTACGGGCTGTGTTCCTCGTATCAGAATCCAGAAGGCAGGTGTATTCCACAGGACTGTGAAAGTTGCTATTTCCACCATCACAAGTGGCATTCAAGCAAGGCAAATCTAGGAATACTTACAATAGAATATTAACAAACAATGCTTTCTCCATACAGTGCACTTAAAAAACCCCTTTTATTTTCTAGAAGTAAACAATTGTTTTTAATAACAAGAACAAAAACAGTATAAAATCTTTTCCATAAAAAATGGAAAAGATATTCATCCTAACAAAAAGAAGGTTGCTTCTAAAATAGGATCAAGACTCCATGGGGCTAAT
>JAVCKT010004649.1:17146-33999 GCA_032273925.1 Rhynchotus rufescens
TAGAAACGCTTCTTCTGGAAATATTACAGTAGAGAGGTAAAATAAACTCCACTAATCTAAACATTTTAGTAAATTTCAATATATATTAAAATGCCATCTATGTCAGTATCATCTCAAAATTGGATACGTACCTATTTTGAATCTGCTTCCCTGTATATTTTATGTATTTAGTCTTCTCCATTAATTTGGTGATCAGTGTCTCAATGATCACTTTCTGGTTCTGAAAAGCTTCTTCTATAAATTGGTACCTGAGGCAAATAACCAATAAGTATTTACACATGAAAAATGTCTCATCTGCTTAACACAAAAGATAAGCAGAATGCTTTATAAAAATCTCCTCTGCCAGAAGAAAAATACACTGCTGAAGTCCAACATTTAATTGTAACCACAGAAGTACATGTCAGCAAATGCTGATATATTATAGCTCTGGTATATTTCCTGTAATTTTGATTCTGTATTTTGAGAATTATGTTTTTCACGTGAAAGGATATTATGTGACCTTTGCACAATTTTGTTGAAGGAAAAATTAATGCTGTGCTACAGCCATTAGTCTGTAAGTGAAAGAGCAGGTCAGCTATTACTTTCATGCAAGATAAGGATGTAGAAACAGAACAAAGAAAAGATCGCTGAGTTAACAAAACTCAGCAACATTTTAAATCAAGAAACTGAAATCATCAACAAATTGAAGGGAGAGAAAAGCTAGCACAGTCTGAAAGGGATATAAATCCTCAAAGAAGGTGAACAGAAGAGGAAGACTGCAATTCAGCAAGATCAAGGCTTAGCCTCTTTCAACGAGCAACAGGGACCAACACTTTTCCACCTATTTGTTTCATCAGGCTTTTCTGCATTGGTAGGCAGGCAAGTTCACCAGCTGGCTGCACCAGGAACAGGGAGGATATTAAGGTTAAACCAAACACTGTATCTGCCCCTGTGCATTACTGAATGCAGTATTCAGTAAGATAATTGTTCTGTATTTGGAAGTTGCTTTTCAGCTTCTATGGCCAGTAGAGACTGCAGTTACAGTTACAGTTAGAGGATAACAGAAACCCAAAGATCTGAGTGTTACAAATAGTGTTCTCAAAGTATAGCATAGACAAATTTTAGGTTTACTCTTCCTTTTAAAGGGTTCTTCACAGAAAAATTGGCCATTTGTTCCCTTCAGAATTTGTTTAGTAATATTCTGTTACATAATCACCTTGCTGAAGGACAAAACAGGGAAGTACATATAAATGTACAGTTACATAATACAAACCTCATGCTTTCTAATGAGACTCCGAAGAGCCTCATAGCAGTGAGTTCCATCCAAATAAACTGCTAGTTAAGAAAGGCTCAGGGTCAAGTCATCAGACTAAAAACTGGAAGAATCAGATTTTAATCCCAGTTATCACAGATTCTTCAGCAAGATTTCTCAGACACAACCTCTTTTTACTCTTGGGCTTCATTTCTAAGCAGAAAATTTAATTTTGCACTTTTTTCCCCCACAGCTGTCACTGAGGTCTATCACATAGTCTAAAACTACACTCAATGTCCAGATAACTTATTACACAGTTGCACAAGATGCATATCTCTCTTTGATACCTGTGCTCTTTGTGTTCTAGCAACTGGCAATCTCGGCAGGTCAACTTGTCACAGGTTTCGCAATAGAGCTTCAGCTGCTCCTTTTTGTGGTAAGGACAAAACACAGGGCGCTGACTGGTCACACCAACTGCCTCTGTTGAGAAAAGGAAGAGATCAGCCCCTGAAACTCCCCAGGGCATTTTCTTGAGATTGCTAAAGCTTTACATTCTCATGTTTTTCCTTACCATATTCCTCACTCAGAAGGAAAAAGAGTGTATCAAGCCACCTAATCAGGAATGCAACAAAAGTATACAATTGTTGAACAAATTATAATTTCCTATTCTTGAGCTAGCATGTAGCTAACCACTTATTTCATGGAAAAAGTCTGAACTTTTTTTAGGAGTACTGTACGCACAAGAAGCATTTTTAACAACTTTGTTTCCTTATGAAATCACATAAGCAACAACTACACATTGACTTTTGTCACGTCTATGTATACTCAATACTCACTTTTCACTGAAAGTGAAATACAGAATTAGCTTTTATCCTCCAAGTGTCTTTTTGGAAATCACCCTTTAAGTAGTCATGATTACACAAGTTATAGCCCACATCACATATAAAATTCACAGGACTAGATAAATGCATATTCATTCCAGCATGTTTTTTACAAGAAAGACCAAGCAATGTCAATGGACCTATGAAAAGTGGTGGAATGTTTTATCATCATTCTATGATGCTTATCATTGTCCTACAGAGATGCATAAATTGAAACAACAGAGGTTCTCACTGAATATAAGGAAAGCCTTTTAACCATAAGGATAACCAAGCAGTGGAACATACTGCTGTAGAGGCTGTGCAGTCTCCATCCTTGCTAATTCTCAAGATAAGATCAAGATGCAAATAGACAAAGCCCTGACCAACCTAGTCTGAACTGGCAGCTGATTCTGCTCTGAGCAGGATGTTGGACTAGATGACCTCCTGTGGATCCTACCAAGCTGAATTATCTTATGATCCTTCTGAGAAAAGCTTTTCACAGTTTATGATATACTTTCTATTAGTTTCTAAAGCAATATATATATATATGTGGCACAAAATGTATATTTTAGCATTCTTTACTGCAAAACACAATATGTCCTTATTAACAGAGTAGTGAAAAAATATAGTCTATTAGTGCTCTTTCTATTGTGACATAGAGTAATAAGTTCGCATTATTATTTATGAGAGCTCTAGAAAAACAGAGCAGCCAAATGCAGCTTTTCTGCAGCTGATCTATAAAGCCTGTATAATAATTTCCATTCATTCCATTTGAAACATCAAATCTATACATGTATTTATTGATTTAAGATGCATTAGTGTAAAATTCATATCAAATAGCTAGTCTGCAGAGTCTCTTACCATTATGCTACTGGTAGCATATCTGAGAGGAATACCTCTCACCTTCATGGCTTTCATACCCTCAACTATGACAAACTTGACTTTTTCAGTGGCTACATTCTAAATCAGACTCATTAAATGATTTGCTTAAATAATTTGTTGTTGTTAGTTGGATCACTTCAGAGATCAACTTAAATGCAAAGCAGAAGAGCAGATCAGAATCACTTCAGATGGCTGCAACCTTCAGCAGTGGAGTAGGAGTAAGTAACTGGGAGCTGTAAGCTACTAAACCACTTTGCAACCAACCAGAAAACAAAATAAAATGAAACTAATTCATACACACCATGGAAGTTACATTTTAATTAATTTCTCCTTTTACATTTACTAGAATTAAGGAATCGAAATTTCGGACTTTGTCCCTGTAAAGAAATGCAGCAATTTAATAACTTTTTCCAGTGCAGGCTCAGTGCACATTCTCTGCAAAAGAACAAATAAAGTGTTACCTGGAGATACTTCCTCTTTCTGTCGTACAGTGTGGTCCTTTGTGAACTTAACCCTCTGGTGAGCTCTGATGCAGGTTTTGCACAGCCATTCTACACATTCCACACAAAACCCATGAGCTTCTGCATTGTCTTCACAGCTTGTACAAACCTGGCATGAAGAAGAAAAGATAAATTTTAAAATCAATACAGAACAGACATGCAAGCTTCGGCTCCTGTGTTATCAGGGCACTTTTGCCATTTGCTGAAAACAGTGAAATGATAAGGCAAACTCGAGCACATGAACACTACAAATAACTCCATAAAAGTAACTGAATGGAATTTTTTAAGTAAAGTGGTCATTTACTCAGTGGTACTCTAAAACTAACATAAAACTTTTAACTAACGTGATAAAGGTTAATTTTTGTCTGATACCGCACATTTAGAAGCCATATATGCTTACTATATACAAAATAATCTTGTGAAATAATTACTAAAGAAAGAGATCAATGCCACTCCAGTTTTAGAAGCCTTTCTCAGCATCCACAGAAGCTTTTAGTTTCCATTCACTCGCCTAGAGTTTTAAGAATTACAAACAGCCTTAAGCAGCAGGGTTCTTCTCATGAATTTTTTGCATCACAACTTAATAAGAAAGAGCATTTCACTTAAGCTTACAGGTCCAGACATCTAGAACCAAGATCCTCAGCCAACGCACGATAACTTTCTAGCTGTGGCCTGTTAACTTCCTGGTCCCTGTGGACCATAACCAACACCTCTAGGAAAAAAAAATTAAGGAAACAAACCTGGCAGCAGACCAAAACCTCACTGCACAGTCTGCACCTTCACGAGAAAAAATCTATCGATTCCCAATTTGAAAAACAGATTGAAAAACATGAGTGATAGACAGCGCCACTTTACACCGTGAAAGCATTATGTTCTTTTTAACTACTTCTTGCAATACCTCTGTAGTCATATCTTGTTAGTGACGAGAAGGAACATGTTTATGCAGGTACATACTTAGGAAACTCTCATCTATTTCTAGCAACATCTGGCACTGCTGCTAACGTAAGCCTCAAGATTTCTGAAGATGTGTGTATCCTACAGCTCCCACTGCCAGAAATAGGTTCGCAGAAGCAACAAGAAGCAAGTTTTATCTAAAAAGTGCATCTCCCCACCCTCAAAACATAAATATAGCTGAAGAGGAAGTAAATATTTATATCCTATAACTAATATATATTTAGAACTGCGTTCCAGTTTCCCCCTTCAAGAAAATGAGGAAAATTAGGGGAAAAGAGATAAACTGACTTGCCTTAGGCCACATAACAAGTTACTGAGAGAACCGGAATTTGAACAGATTCCCAATGCTGGGCTTATTCTTCTAGATCATGTTGCCTCTCAAAGCAAATATCTTCTGAGAAAGGAAGCTACAGCTCAAGGGTTGTAGACCCCTTCTTGCTGTCACTTGGAGTTTGAAGCAGTTCCTGTTCATTAAAGGTGACCTGCAAAGAAAAAGAAATTGGGCTTGTGCCCCCTTTTCTGTTTCTTTAGGAGATATAAAGGAGGCCCGAAAGCTTTACTAAAAATAAAAAATCTTCTAAAAATCTTCATTTTTCTGGATGATTTTGTTTTTATTCCCCCACTCTACTTTTACTAATAAGAACTCTAGTTCCAGCTATACTGGACTCGAGGGAGAAATATTAAAGTCAGTACATCATAAAAAAGTCAATAAAATGGAAGCAAAACAATTAAAGAAAGGGAATTATAATCAGGAAGTCATTTTTACATTCTCTTAAGCTTTAATTTAAGTGACATTTTGAAAAAAAAAAAAAAAAAGAAGTATACCTAAGGGTTCAGCACTGCTTCTTAAGAAAACTTCTAGAACAGGCAAGTAGCACCACATTACTTCAGTGTACCATTACCTCTAACAGCAAACACCATTAAAGAAATGCTCTCCCATCTCCTTTCCCAGGCTCTGCTCCTCAGCTGCAATGATGCAATCCTGTGAAAAACTGTGGTGCAAAAGCAGGTCGATTCCCTCCGTGTGACCCCTGGCTCAGTTACAGGGGCGCAGCTGATCAGGCAGGGAGCTAGTGCAGGAGGGCAAAGCACTTTCAAAACCGCTTTTGCTGCCCCAGAACTGCCCCATCAGACTTTGCCCCTAGCTGTACAGAGGCGTTTTAGCAAGCTGGAGAGCACGCTTCTCTAGTGTAAAAAAACCTCTCAAAACTGAAAACAAGATAAGCAGATACAGAGATAAGGAAAAGGAAGCAAGAAATCAAGGAAGGAAGGAAGGAAGGAAGGAAGGAAGGAAGGAAGGAAGGAAGGAAGGAAGGAAGGAAGGAAGGAAGGAAGGAAGGGAGGGAGGGAGGAAGGAAGGAAGGAAGGAAGGAAGGAAGGAAGGAAGGAAGGAAGGAAGGAAGGAAGAAAATATCTTTCATAAAGATATTATTTCACATCTTTACAAAGTGTGATAACCCCAAAGCACCAGGATGTGTTCAACCAAATAGGACTGTTCACAAATTTTTAATCTTAGGAGGATTCTATGTGCTGCCCCTATCTTCATCTTGGCACTTGTTTCAGCCACAGTCTGGTAGTGTTGTGATCTGCTGCCTTTCTGCTGATACAATTACAGACACAGATTGTGGGAGGCCTTTTGGTCCCCATAATCTGTCACCATTTTGTCCCCATTTTGGTCACCCCTTTTTGGTCCATTGGGAAGGAAAGGACTTTAGCCTAGCTCACCTCTGCTTTTGTAAGGCTGATTAATTTTCCATGAGAATGGATGGGAAGCACTCATGTAGGCAATGACAGAGTTGGCTGAAAGTGATAATTAACCGATATATCTCCAAAGATATAGCGACAAATTAAGAGAGTAGCAAAGCTGCACAAATCCTCTCATGAAGATACTCTGCGATCCCTTCATTTTCTGTTCAGTCTGTGCTGTTGATACTGCAATATTTTAGGGACACTTTTAGAATAAATCATCCATTAGAAATAAAAGTGGCAGGCCAGACATCTTTTTCATGGATGAGTGTGAAAGGTTTTGGCTTTAGCTTTTTGGAAGATTTACATTGCAAAAATGAAGTATGCTCTCATTTGTACTTCAAAATGAACTAAATAAGCTAAACAATCAGAAGTAACAAAAGCCTTGCTCTATACACTAGCATTTTCTATCATCTGTTTCTTTACCTATAACTCTGTTCTTTTCCAAAGTACTGCTTTGAAATTGTTCTTTTCAATGTAACACTGCTGTCGCTTTATTAGGTTCACTCACAGAACTTACCTAAACTTGCTCTTCTGGAAAGATCTGTACAACTTTCCTTCTTTTCTTGTTTTTACAGTCTTACCAGAGCAATTCCTCTGCCACTCTCAAGAAGAATCAAATGCAATATTATATTCTGCTTCCTACCAAGAAATGAATGATTTTCACTGTAATATGTGCATGTGTATGTGTAAAGATCTTAGTGTCATATACTGATATGCAGAGGCCAGTGTACAATTTGAGAAAATGAGTATGTGAAGAAAAAGTGATTAGCTTTAAACAGATGTTTCTATATGGTCATACTTTTATATTCATAATAGAGGTCTATATAGTCCTTAGAGCATATCATGGATTTTGTGGAGCCCATGATAGTGTTCAAATGCACTGAGCTTGTATGCTTCTCCAAAGCCACAGCAGAGGGATGACTGGCAGAGAACTTCATTTTCAAAACCCAGTAGCTGTATCAAGGAGGAAAGACAGCACTTGCTCTTAGCTACAGCTTTGGAGATGTGAAGAGGAATTTAGGTGGTCTCTGAAGATCTCCTCTATACGGCCAATCTAGAGAGCTCTGCAGAAAAACTGTTGTAGATCAAGCAGCTACATTTGGTCAGCTGAAGGCCTCTCTAGGTACCAGGGAAATACCTTGGTGAGGGGATCAGTTCTGATGCATAAACAAGAACTCCTGTTGCCGATATGGTAAATTATCATAGTAGATAGGACACAGCAGGCTCGTGAGACATGAGCAATGTTGCAATGACATCTGAAGGCTATATGGAAAAAAAAAAAAAAAGAGAGAGAGAGAATTATGGAGAACAGTGAGCTATACAGGAAAGTTAGCCCAGTTGCTATCTTAATCTTCTCAGTTCCTGACATTGGTATCTCAGGAGTATTTTAATTGCCCTCACGCCACTGCCCAAAATGTATTGACTGAGAAGGCAAAAAAATGTTAGAGCTATCTGGTCTATTTTCACACAATAACATCCTGTGCCCAGGAATATCATTTAGCAAGAAGAATATATGTAGCAAGAGACATGAAAAAGGGGAATCTGAGGCAGACAGTAATATGTTGTGTTGAAGTGTAAGCAAGAAACTGAGAGGTGGTTGGAAGAGACATGTGCAGTTAGAGATAAGTGGATCTCATGAACAATATTTCTTGACAGCATGCCCACTGATCTGAAGGTATCTGATTTTATTTATTTAAAAAGTATGTGCTTAGACTGAATGCACTTTTCTCCTCAGTTACAATAGTAGAGGCACTTTTAATAAATTACTTCTTTGCTTCTTCCTCTCTGTGTCTAGTTGATTTGATAAGTTCTCTGCTGTGGATAGTTGGATTCTGTGCCTCCTCTAAGATTTTCAATTGCCAGTGAATTTTTAGGAACAGGTATATTCACATCTGTCAAATATGAGTAAAAGATTACTTTCCATTTAAAGATACATAAAAGAGACTTCATTGTTTGATTTTATCAATCAACTCAATTAGTAGGATGATTTAAAGAATTTGTGATACTTTAGACTTCTAGGACTTAAAGTAATATTTCCAGAAGCTTGTAAATGATACAGGGAAACATTTAAGTCTGTCATAGAGAGCTTTTCCCTCATATTAATTCATCCCTTTAAGTGATGTATTAGACAGTCACACACTGTCTAATACATAGGTTGTACATCTGTATCGAGTGGTTTCCCAGAGCTGATTGGGTGATTATGTTTTGGAATGAAGTTCTGTTAAACAGTCTTATAGAGCTACACATTAACAATGCTACACATTGAGAACTTAACACACATTAATTACATTTCACAATGCTCTTCTGAATTGCTAACCTGGGAAACAATATGCTATACACATAAATGAGGTTGCTGCCCAAATCAGGATGTTCTGGAGCTGCAGAATGGCCAAATGGTGATGATGGGGTATAAACAGAGGTAGCTGTTTATGAATAAATGGTTTGAGGAAAATCTGTGGGACTTACTCTACTGTTATGTTTTCCCCAAAGAGCTTATAGAAGATATTTCTCTTTGGACAACTTTTACGAATCCTTGTCCTTGTTACATGTGTTCTGTGGATATGAAGCTTAGTAAAGGATGCAATATTTGTTTTCTATTTTTTTTTCAGTCTCAATGAGCAGAAATAAGCACATACATTAATCAGACACTATTTTTTTTTGTAAGTGAAAACCAAATGCTTTTTCTATGTAATCTTATTTCAGTTGTTAATATGTCCATTTTTTCTCTTTAGATAGCTTAAGGATCATTTTATCCGTAACAATAGAATGAAGACAGTCTCCTGTGCTTGGTAATGTACATGCTGTTTCTTTGCAGTATAAGAAATTTAGAATTATCATGAGTCATGACTAAGGGCTTAAGTCATATACTGCATAATACTTTATTTCTTTTTCTCATTTCCTGCAATTCCCTAGCTAGCAAGTGCTTATGAAAGCAGTGCAGATTGATCAAAAATATTTGCTTTTGGATACATAACATAAAATGCACACTCAGATTGAAAATGTTAATTTGAAACAACTACTTAATTAATTACATAACCATCAACAAGTGGTTGGTTCCTCCCTCTCTGCTGCTAATGATGCTTTTAGTATTCATCATGCAAACAGAGTAGTACTGGATCAGGTAGAGCAGAATGTTTTTAATGGCTCTGTCGTCTGCAGTGAACAGATTCTTCTGCATAGAAATTGGAAGCCTTCAAATGAGAGAACCTGAACTAGGTAAGGAATTATTAACTCTCAGAATACTGAAAAAGGAAAAAAAGGAGAAAAATCCAGGTCATCAGAAATATGTCAATTAGAAAGTTACTCAGGAATTAAAAGTCACAACTTGGGCAAAGTTTGGGCTAAAGATAGTATAAAGTGAACTCTAATTGCTTTTGTATATAAATTGAAATCTTTCTCTGTCTCTCCTAAATTGGCAGGAATATAGGTAAGCACAAAAAAAATTAGCATGTCCTTCACATAATGTGTTACACATGAATGCAAAAACAATTTAAATTGTGATTGTAAGAAGAGACAAATGAATGTAAAGTAAATGAGATGTATTATTTCCACAGGTTATGTTTTTCCATCAATAGTGAGACACACTTATCTAGCTGCTACATAATCATCAGTCTTGTGAAATGGAAATAAGAAGATGGTTTCATGCTCTAGTCATTAATGTCTCTCTTTACCTGAGTCAAACTCTACAACCTGTAAAATAAAGACAAAGTTTTAGCTCACAGTTAGTGAAGACAACTATAGAACTTAAGTTATTACAAATTGAATGAAGTAATATTGGATTGCAGCTACTTAAGGCAATCCACTGACAATGCTAAGGTTGCAATGTATGTGAGTAGTGAATGAAAATGTGTTTAGAAAATGATCTGTTTCTAGAAATTATGGCTGGAAAACTTCTCATCCTGAAACCAGAAACTCTTTTACATTTTCTTGCACTCCTATTCTTCCTTGTCAAGTTGGCAAGACTTAAAGACAGAAAGTGCAAGCTGCTCAACGAACAAACTTATTTTAGTATAAAAATGATGTGTTGGATAACTGAATACTGGATCATTTCATCTACAGGAGCATAGGTGTTACTATGTGGAGTTCAGCTATTGCAGTATTCTGCAAGGTGTATGAAAAAAAAAACATTAAAAAGGCACTTCAGAAGGCATAGAAAAGCATTGATTTGGATTCCCTCGCTCCATGAGTTTTCTGAGAGAAACTGCAACTACAAAGGAACATTCGTTTTTTCTCTTCAGTGATTCAGCTGAGCTTACATACTGTACAAAAGTAACTGTCATGCTTTTCTGAATAAAAGCATGCATTTCTTTTATGGGATTGTTTTGACTCATGCTACAAACTAAGAGAAAAATGCAAATTCTTGCCCAGAGATTGTGATTCCTCATTTTGTTACTGCCTTTGAGAAACATCTTTCTAAAAAAACACATGCTGGTTATTTACCAAGTCTAGATATGTTAAGTTGTGAGACTGACTTTAGTGAAGTTTGAGAAGTACCTGTACACTGATAAATGACAGCATTAACAGCATGAATCCAAATGAATCACATAGCTGTAATACGTTCCTTCTTGAATTTGTGAAGTAAGGAAAGGGGCTAAATATTTCCTAGATTAGACTGGCATAAAGCATATCTTCTGGGTAAATTTCTACTGAATAAACAATAAATAAATACAAAATAAAATAGTTATTTTTCAATTTTGGTAGTATGTTCAATATATATAAAAATAATCGTTGTAATTTATGTATATCTTTTCTTTTTTGTATGTCTGTGTTGCTGCAAGAAAGATGCAAAATGCCAACAGTCAATATCAATTATCAATCATTTCAAATCATTTCACATTCTAAGAATATTGTTTAAACTGTGTACTAGATCTTCAATGTAATGCACCAGCGAGCTAATGAAGTGCATGAAGCAAGTGGAGTTACATTACTTTACTTTAGAAATAGTTTGAGTATTTGCCTTTGAACACTCTCATGATCTTAATTTAAGGAACACCGACTGACAGTTTCTCACATGTAGTCCATTAGGCATAGCTCCTGTGTCATATCTTCCAGTTTCATGTGGATATGATGGGACATTTCAAATGGTGTTAATCATCTTTGTCCGAGTAGCTGAATAGAATCTTTATTTATAAAATACCTTATAAAAATGAGGAATCTAGGCATCAATTTGCTGCTGTACATTGGTAGCCAGGGCTACTGAGATGTCCAACAATACCTGTACAGTCTCCTGTGGCTGCTTCAAAAGATCATAGGTCTGTCACTGGTACTATATTTCTGCTAGCCTCCTATAGATATTTTAAATATTTTAAGGTCTATGTCTGACACTATACACCTATGTTGACTTAACTGAACTGAGTCTATATTTATTATCTTTACTTCTGGAATAGCCACTGGAGACAGAAAGTAAAATCCAGATACTAATCATCACTATATAGGATACATAATGAAGAAAGGCTGATTTTTTTTTATGAATTAATTGATTTTTATTCCCTTGGTGTATATTTAAATGACAATATTGGGATAGATTTTTTTGTTTTTTGTATGTGAATGAAATTAGATGGAATCTCACCTTAAAAGTCTTTTCAGTATAAAAAGAGAGACCTTACAAGTACCATCAAAGTTAATGGAGGACTGGCAATTCATATCTGCTGAGGTTTTTCTTTAATAAATTTATTGAAACTTTATTGTGTTTGATACCTTTTTATAATTTGGTTATACACCCTTGGATCATTCTACACATTTTTTTTTTCACTCCTTAGTGTTACATTATAAAGTTCTGCATTCTGTCTGTAGTATCTATCTTCAGAACAGAAGATACAGAACAGAAGAAGAGAAACTCTGTCTTCTCTTGCTTGAAAATGCAATATGAAATGCATAGTAAAATCACACATTGCTCTTAGACAATACTAAAGAATGCATATAGATAGTAACTACAGTGATATACATTCCTTTAATCTTTTCTCATAAATTATCCCTTTCTGGCTCTAGTCAGAAACCAGTCTTCATATTCCTCTCTAAATAGATCTTTTGTGCTTGGGATAGAAGTATTTAGATATCTACAGCATGAGACAAATGCATTTGCTTCATTGCCATATGGATTGTAGCTATTTCCCCCCTTGTCTAGCCTGTAAACTTTTCCCTGTCTCAGTACATTAAATCCAGAATTAGCTCTTTAATAGATCTGTAGGCACCATTGCTTTTCTAATTCCTCCTTTTTACTTAATGTTGCTTTGCCTGTTTGCATGTCTCTTTGTTGGTTTGTCTTTTGTTGTTTTGGATTTTGTTCCTTGGTTGTATTAGGTGGTTTTATTGTAGATTGAATTACCTTATCCTCTGCAGATTACTGAGGTCTTTACTTAGTTTATTGAGATAAATTTCTTTATTTATTGCCATAGGAATTTGCTCTAATAAAGACTGAACATGATCTGAATACGGATTGTTCAGATCCAGTATTCTGTTATTAACTATTCTGCGACATACCTATTCGAAGATTTTGTGATGTTTGTCTGCTTTTTGAATCTATGGGAACTTGGTGCAAGAATGACCTTTCAAATTCAAACATATTTCACTATTTCTCTGCATAATTTTTGAATATTTGCAAAGCTGAATAACGCAATTAATATTATTATTACAATGGATATTTTATATACACCTGCAATCTTCATTTTCAATCGCTACTTAGTATTTTACATATTTTGCCTGCCTAACTTTATTTAAATCAAGTCTCTGTTTAATATACTAACATTTATTTATGACTTTTGAATGTTTTCAGGCAGTTTGATAGTTTTTGAAGTCTTACATCTCTTCTTACATTATATTTTTTTCATGTGCTCATGAGTTAGTGTGCTACTCCCAGAAAAGAATAAAAGTCTTTTCTGAAGAATTTTATGAATGATTCCTAAGCTTTCTAAAAAGGGTCTGGAGTCTCTCTGTAGCTGGTTAATAGCAGTCATTAGAATGTTGCTTAACTCTACCTACATCTGAGCACTAAATGGATACAAAATAAGTGTAGTTACCAAAGATATCCCAATCAACATTTAAATGTGCAGTCAGAGTGGGAGAACAGTAAGCCCAACCTACAGATGTGTATTACCCTGCAGTGGTTATTAAAAAAACCCAAATCATATGCTATATATGTATATATAAGCCTATCAAGTGCTTATAACTTAAGTATGTGGTTATGGTAGGATGAATCCAGATACAGAAGTCTTCAGCATCTCTTTTAGATGTGACTTAAATGTATGTCAAAGTTAGAAGACATCTTCACTGATCTATTTAGGTGCTCTTAATTAAAAGTGAAGTGATATTACTCTTGTTTATGAGTGCCCAGGAAATTTATTTATTTTACAGAGCAAGTTCTGTGAACACTGCTCTTCAAAATTATTCAAAAAAGTTGAATTTTCTTTTCCCCGGAGGCTTTGAAATCACTTTGTTTTTAAGGACAGCAAGTTTATATATCAATTGTTTTTAGAAGCCAGAATATTCAAAAAAAAAAAAAAAAAGAGTAGAAATGTGGAAATATAAACTTTTGTCTATTTTAATCAAATCTGGATATACTGAAATGATTATTTTCATTCTGAATTCTTTGGAAATCAGAATACCTTTGATTTCAAAATGCAAATTCTATTTCATTGTTTGTTTGTAAACTCTTGAAAACAAAATACTGTTCAAACATAGACTTGCCGTAGAATTTTGACTTCACATTTTCCCTTTGGGTATTTTTACTGTTAAATGCTTCAACAAACTCTAGTTCTGAGTTTAGAGGAAATTAGGACTTCCATAGGGACTGAGGGGAATGTTCTTTATGAAGAAATAAAGCAGCAGTAAAGCCTGTAACTATTGCAGTCTCTTTCCACTGGGAGAAATGACTGACGTACCTAGATGTTAACAACACACCACGTAATGACTTTTCTTGCCTTTCTTTTATGTGAACAAATGCAGGAACCTTCAGGGACATGTACTTGAAGGAATACACTGCACCATTTTGCAGGGGCTACCCCCTTGCTCTCTGAGTAAAGTGTTTTGGTGATAAATTTACTGGGATAACAAATACTTTAAAAGAATGTCTAGGATAATACAGATGCACAGAACAGTTTTCTGTAATCCTTTTCTTTTAAGTAAATTATGATAACATCACTTTTAAAAGAATAAAATCTTTGCAAATTGTTGTTCCTTAACAGATAGCAATAATAGATAATCATAGCCTAATTTTAATTATTTAAATGTGTTAAGTATTCATTTAGCTCTTAATACTGACTTCCCCAACACAAACCTTAGTCTGAATATATTTTGAATCAGAAATCCTAAGTACTATTTAGCAGGAAAGAGCATTTGAGAAAGAAAATATCATATTAATGTACAATAATAGGCAATAATCAATATTAAAATCTGAACAAAAATAAAAAAAAATACAGCACTATGAAGAAAGCTTGGGAAGCATATTCTATTTAAAAAGTTTATATGAAAAGAAACATTTCATCTTCTGCGTTTAAATGTGTCTCAGATTTTCAGCTGATTTCTGAAAGTCCCATTGACTTTGATAAGACAGTGGTAAATATAGACAGTACTAGCAGAAAAAACAAAATCATTATAAAATGGATGGAATAGATGGTTTTGATAAACATGAAATTTTACATATATACACATATATATTTATCTCTTTTTTCAGAGAGAATGTAACCAATAACGGACTTTTAAGAATAAGCTAGAAACAAGGACAGAATGATTAAGGAGCTTCTATGTAACCTCCCAGTTATTGATCTATGTCAAGCTGATGCAGCAGATGTTGAAGAATTCACCAGCCTTTCAATTAAATCCCATATAATCCGTGACCAGGTAGAAAGACTCTTGCAGTAGCAGGATCGACTTGCCAAGAGTTAGGATATTTTCAGCTACTTCATTGATAAAAAACAAAACAAAACAAAAAAAAAAAAAAAGAAAAGAAAGAAAGAAAACCCTACACTGCGGATATAGATGCTGAAAAATGTTGCATGATTTCAGTGACTAGGAGACTAAGACTTGGAAAACCAAGCAGCATCATAGAGGACCTTCTCTATTAATGGGATGAACATCTCTCGTAGCACTAAAGAGCTTCGCAACAGCGAATTGAGGGGAAACAGGACATTTCAGTGAAAAGTACAATTTCAACAAAAAATAATTTGTCAAAGAAAAGCTATAAACAGAGAGTCATCACTGTGGTTATCTGAACAATCTGTAACATTTTAGAAATGAGTTAGTAAGATCCTCAGGTGGTATCTGTCTCCAGAATCTTCCAATTCAGCCTTTGAGCATCTGAAAAATGTAACTGGTATGATGGAATTTGAACTTTTTTTTACAGCCAGCAGGCCTTTTCATTTATCATGATACTTGTTCTTCTTAGCCTGACTGTAGACGAAAGCATAAGCACTGTTATTCAGATAAATGCATTTTACCTGTGCCTACTATATATACTTTAAGTAATACCCACACTATATATAAGGGTCAAAGTACAAGTATGAACATTCAAAATTACATTGTCGGATACAAAAGCCATCTTGGTATACTCTATTTCTTTTTGCCTTTTTTTTTTTTTTTGATATACTTTTGAATGTGAATATGGGCCTATTCAACTGCTTTACACAAGCAGAAACAGGAAGACACAACAAGTGACTGTATGCCTGCTTTGTGCTAATTCAAAATACATCTCAAAATAATGACTATTGCAAATCTTTTGAAAAGAGCAGTGCATCTGGGTCAGATTTTCGCTGTTTTTTTTTTTTTTTTTTTATATTTGGAGAGAAATACAAACACAATTTAACCACCTAAAGAAAAAAACAATAACAGAAATAGACATCACTATAATAATGTAGTTTTACTTCTATAGTAAGTATACTATAGAAGTAGTAGTATAGAAGTATAGAAGTTTACTTCTATAGTGTGATATTTCCACATAGATCATTTTCTAAAACAGATACTTTTTTTCTTAGTTTTTATATCTTGTTGATGATATTTTTGCATTTCCATACTGTTTACAAATGCCAGATATTAAGTTCTAGTAGAATGTGTAATTCGTTAAATAATTTGTTGAAATCAATTTAAATGTTAACTAGCGTGATCATTTTTAAAGTGCCAGTGTCTAATTCTCTCTAATGTCATGTTTTACCTAATTGGAAAAACTTGTATCTCCATTTTGCGGGTATTTTTCAAGTAATCTTGCATGTCTTCATTTAAGGAGCTCATGAACATAATAAGATACTCCAGGGTATGTATTATGATTATAAACTAATAATGACATACCTAGGAGGTTGCTGGCACCCTGTGTCTGTTTTACATCTAATAATCACCAGTGTATGTCATTAGAACACCGTAACGTATACCCCATTGTGCCATTCTACAGGAATATGATAAGCAACACACATATACACAGCTGTAAAGCAAAGCTATTTATTTTAAGAAAAAAAAAAGTGAAAATGAAAATAATAATAATAAAAAGGATGATAAAATGGCAAAAGGAAAAACTTTCTGATGTTTCCAAAATATATAAAAACAAAGCAATTGTTCCTATTTTTCAGAATAATGACTTCCCTTGTGACTCTTTAATGAGAAAAATGGGAAATACTGTTCACAGGGACTCCAGCAACATGTCTTAGAGAAGTACAAAATGTTACCAGGGTGCAGCATTGCAGAAAGCAACTTTAT